>CAXKVY010018466.1:1152500-1232500 GCA_964058915.1 Tetropium fuscum | reverse complement strand
AACAAAAAGAACGATACTTTTTATGATGGAAGTTTTCCACTGGATTGTATTGTTAATTTTGAAATGTGCTCTTGGGAGGAAGTATCCTAATTTACAACCCCAAAAATTATAAAATCACAATAGCTAATTCGCAAGTTTAAATCTTTCCCTTTCCACTGTGATAATTATTTATGGGGTCTCCGAAGTTATACTTTCGAAACTTTGGTGATATTTGAAGTGGAGAGAGACGTGATTTAAATTTATAGTAGTATGTGCAAGATAAGGAAATATCACGACAGGAAAATCTGTATTTATATCTACAATTGATTTTTGAATCGCACAATTTAATATAGAAAGTGCTGCCCAAGAGGAGTTGAGTATATAGTTTTATGTGTTACTTATTTTGATTTACTTTAATTAATATATACCATAGCCCGGTCAAAGTAGACATTCAAGGTTACAATAATTCGCATAGAGCTGAAAATTGCTAACGCCATCATAAATGAAATGTAGAAAGTCCCCATCGATCCCATATTTGCAAAAAAAATTAATCAAGGTCAAAATTTGCAAATATTGGTTTTTTGCATTTTTCAGCAACGATAAGTTTTCATAAAAACTCATAAAAACAAGTCAGACAAAAACTATCATGCAATTGTCTATCAAATTTTTCATACACTTTTTTCCCTAAGAATTACCATTTCTGAGATATAGCGATTCAAAAAGTTGAAAAAGTTGTGTTCTCCATGATATGCACACGTTTCCACGCCGCCTGCGTGAGATATATACTAACGTGGTTTCCTTGGTAGGCTTATTCCACGATTTATCGTGGTTCTGTTTAATTAAATAATATTGTATTAAATAAAAAAATGGAAAGTTACCATTGGAAATTAAGAAAGCGGTGTGAATTATGAGGGAAATATAATTGGGGAAAACTATTGTCTTCTTCCTTATTTTTATTCTTCTTCCTGCTGGATACAAATAAATTGTTGCTAACAGCGATGCATCAGATGTCTCATCGCTGATATCGTCTCCTCGAAGAATCCTCTTCTGATGGCAATTCAACATTGGAGCACGACTGGCCTTGACAACTGCTACATGATAACGAAGAAATCAATCCAACTTATTGCAGCCGCACTTAGCACTACTCCCTTTTTTCAATTGCAAAAAATTGTATTGGAGAGTTCTTCCGATTCAGGTGGGAATAAAGTCTGGATTGGTTCCAATGTATTGTCAATTAACTTCCAACCCCTACCCCAACGTCCTCTGGGTCCAGTTGATTACCAAGTCACACTTGAACTTGATAATATAAAACAAGCTAACGCAATTACTGCAATTAGTGCAATTAGGGTTTATTGTTAGGAGTATTTTATAAAAAACATAAATATCGAAACTCCATATACCGAAAAAAGGAAACAAATTCCATTGGTGATTACAGCTTGTGGGGTGGAGTTACTATCTTTAAAAACTGTAGCACACTTAACTATATATTGTTTTTCAAACAATTTAAAAACTGTTGTTTAACCCCTCCTGAAAATTGCTGTTGCCGTATCGCAGCTAGTTATTGCATGTAAAAATAATATGTGAATTTGGCATTTTGAAAAAGCAGATAAACTTTTGGATAAATATATTTCCAATCGCTGCTGAGCCTTCTCAGCTTTTAAAAATTAATACTTTTTTCGGTTGGAATTCGAGCATTATACCTACCAATAAAGCAACATCTTCACATTTATTGGTTTCTTTTGTGTTTATATTGTAGTGTCATATCCAAATTAACTAATTCTTATACTGTTTACCATTCCGGCATAAGCGAATAAACAATGTCAGGTATATAAAGCAATTGCTGATTAGGGTCTAGGTCGACTTAATAAACAACATTATTATAACAACTAAATGAAACTGGGACACGTACATATTGTACTGACTTGGTCGAACATTATAGTAGTGAAATTAGGTCACAAGAAGAATTGATGTATTGATGCGTTGAGGCATTGAAGCGTCGAAGCAAGTAAGCACTCAAGCTTTGAACTTTGTTCGTCTCGCTGTGCCTATGCGATAATATACTATGTTAAAAAAATTAATAGCAAGTAGCTCGACTGTGTCTCCATCATGGGTGGTTTACCACTACCTGATGATCCCAGAAAATCGCCACCACAATATCCTCAGAATCGTACAATTTGTTCGTATAAGTTACACAGACCAATATTTTTACTTGTATTACGGGAACAGTGATGTATATAGGCAGCATATTCATGCATATTATGGAGAACACAACTCTTGCAACTATTTTAATCGCTATATATCAGAAATGGTAATTCTTAGGAAAAAAAGTGTAAGAACAATTTTTATAGATAATTGCATGATCTTTAGTTTAATCTATTTTTATGATAAAACTTGAAAAATGCAAAAAACATATTTGCGAACTTTGTGAAATTTACATACCTTCAATAATTTTTTTTGCAGTTGTGGGATCGTAGGGAACTTTTCACGTTTCATTTGTAATGGTGTTCCCAACATTCGTACCAATTTTCAACTCTATGCGAATTATTGTAAGCTTATCCATATTTTTTGAGCCATTTTATTTGTTACAGTATGTATACTCGCAGGCCTATAATTTTTTCGGGAAGTACGATATCGACCCAAAATTCGTTTATCCTTTGATTATTGCCCAAAAATTCTAAGAAGGTCCACATTAAATGCGTAATTTATCTTGTATTGTGTTTTTTCTTTAAGTACTATATCACAGCTACATTTCAAAATGTAAACAGATGTGTGACGCCGAACTGCAAAAAAGTAAGATATCTAAAATCCATTGTCCTATTGTCAATAAACAGGGTCTACCCATAAGCGGCACGAATCTTAAAGATTGGGCAGTATCATAATCATAAATTGTTATTCCTTGGGTCAGTGGCAGTTCGAAGTGTCACTTAATTTATGTTTTCCGGTATGGACAAAATGGCCAAGCATTACCCAGAAGATAATATTAGAATAACACTTTCATAAAATGTAGGATCAGCTAACTAATTAATGCAGAAAGAGTATCTCAGAAATATCATAATTGTATTTTTTTGGAGAATGAAGGATCTAAGCCTAAGAAGAGTTTCTCTGTGGGGTTTTCTCTTCATATGTGTAGGCACCCCACAAATATTGTTGTTATTTATCCATGTCACGTAACATGTTTAGTTCCCATTTTGCAATCAGATGTCGTTAGCGTACGAGAATAGTTTCCTGAGATTATGTAAGGGGTAAAGTAGATCCCGTAGAATTGGTCAGGATTTTACCCCCAGTAAGTCGTATTACTTAAAGGGGATGAGAGTTCATCCTTGGTCCCGCCAAACGAGGGCTAGAGCGGCAATCCTAGCCAAAATTATTCAGTTTCCGGCAGGTTTTCATACAGTAAATTCGGGTTCAAAAATCAAATAGTTTATCAAATAGTAGTAAGCGGAAAGTTAGTCAAAATTGTTCCATTAGAGTCAGATTTACTTAACCCTAGTTTGTGTCTCACATAGATAGGTTCATTATTTGCGCGACGCATCTGGTTTAGTGTCTAAATTTATAGCTTGTTTGGTGTAACTGTTTTATCGTGATCTTAATTTATTCTGTTAAACGTTAAATATATATTAAGTTATTTGAAGTAATCTCTTGATAAATGAAATCCAGTATAATTCGACAAAGTTAGGTTGTGAATCTTAGTGGTTATGTAAGGTCTTAGCCATTACAGGATTCACCCCGCCAACATGAGAATATATGAGGTAAGATAATTCCAAATGTATCACTATCAAGAATTCAACGTCCAATTTTAAAGCCTACGCGAATTTGCCAGTCTAATTTTAAGCATTCGCGACGAACCCAGGACTATGAAATCATGTGTGTATATGTGTGTATATATGTATGCATACATATTCTTGCCAACCCAAGACGCCCCCTTTCATTTTAACAACGTCCAATCTGAGAAAAACCCCAGTGGATACAATACCATTTAATATGATTGATCTTATAGCCAAATTATAGTTCTAGTTTTGTATAATCTTATATGTATTTTTACGCCATGGAAATTTGTGAAATCCTCAGCTATGGCAATATATATAAATTTTAGGCTATCGGAAATCTGGATATCAATATTGTATTGGTGACAGTTTCTTAAATGGCTACCATAAATAGAAAATAAAAAACCCTTCGGTAGACCAAAGAAAGGTAGAGAGTCAGAAAATAATACTGAATCTATAACACTATCTTACATACTAAATGATATTATTATAGTATAGTTATTTATATTATAGTAAGATATTAAAATAAAAAAAAAATAGAGCTTGATTGAACACATTTCACGCAAACGTGTGAAAATATATGATATTTACCACTTATAGAATGATATTTCTTTCGCAAATTGTTAAACACTTCCGAGTATATGCTGAAATTGACACGGAAGTACCAAACGCGACCACAAAATGTTTCCTAAAGTAGGTAATACATACTTATAACATGGGTCGTCAAACATAAATCATATTTATCTATATTTCGGGACCGGTTTGCGTTCGCGATAAAACATTTATTTGCAACATAAATATTACGTCGAGATCACTGCGGGTAGTTTATTCTTTAAAATAGGTTTATCCGAACCCCAATGAACCATAAATAAAAGTATGGTATGCAAGATTATTTGGTGACCAAATATCAATAAATCACCTAAACTTGACATCAAGTCTCATATCCTCAATTTTTAGAGTTTCGTTCTCGTTATCCAAATACTTTATTAGAAAATATATAGATACAATAGGCAGTTTGATTGCCACTGAAAGCTTTCATAATATTACAGATTTCTTCATAAATTATACCATAATCTTTTTCTTGCGTTTTCGACACACATTATTTAATACAATTTACATAATGCTGAAATTGTTAAAGTTGTACCTACTACTTCCTACATAAAATAAAGCAGTTGTTTTAGTAAATCCAGAAAGTTACACTAACCCTGTAGGCGCCTCGCCTCCTCAGGCATTACAGTATAAAGCTAAATATGAATATTGTATGCCTAATGCATGTAGAACAGGAAAATTTCGCCACCGCAGATGTTTCCAGTGTAAAATAGTAATTACTATAACATTCTACTGAATCTGCGATACGAAAAATAAACCACATATTCAGATTGGAGGCGAATTCTGGAGAATTGACACAAGATTTTTATCCGCCATTTTCTTGGAAATTTTCAGATAGATCTAGGGCTTTCCACATACTTCCACATACGTCTTGAATTCTTGAGAACGGAGTAAATTCTTTTAGTATTCCTAAAAGTATTTTCAGTCTTTTAGCTGTAACTCGAAAGCTATGCATTTTCGTATGTAGACATAATACGATTTTCTGTAGAGAATCAAATATTACATCGTAATGGCTAATACCAAAGTCAAAAACTTTTTTCTCAAAAAAAAATAAGTAAAAATTAACTGTTAAAAAAACAAATATTTAATTTTTTACGTAATTTCTGGAGAAACGGCGACCGAGAAAAGTATTTTTGATAGAAATTGGCTGAGATACCGTCGATCAAAGTTACCTACATTTTTACGATTTTACCAATTTTTACCTTTATATCATATTATTTCTAATTATTTTTATTCAATAAAACAATTATTTTCGGTTTATCATTGGTAATGATAAAGGTAATTGTTCAATTTTGATATTCATATGATCTTACATAATATAAAAAATTACTGTACTAATATATAGCTGTTTTAAAGATTCCTTCTTTGAATCAAAATATCTTGGCCTCACCTATACATTGAATGGATGCGATGCCACTGCTACTTTTTTCGATGCTGGCAAAAAAAGTCATGAAATTTATCAACAATATTCATCTTTATTCTTATTAAATATTTTGAAATATGTTCAAAATTCAAAAGACAATGCGTGTCCTGAAGATATCAGTTACCTACGCATCTGAACACATCGTAATTCGAGCCGGTTTTATAACCGCATGTGCAATGTGTTATAGTCGCATGTGCGACCAGAATAGACTTAGATAGACTTAGGTAAACCACCATTTAGTGAAGGAATGAGGGAAAGCTAGAAAACCTCATTAGTTAGATCTTGGGAATAAATTTCTGAAAATTTATTTCGCTTCAGTGCGGGGGAATCGAACACACACTGCTGTCAGATGAAAGCCAGCGCTAACCGCTCGACCACCGTCTTTTTTACGGGATAATTTTAATTATTATATCAATTATATCTACCATTTACTTCTTACATTGATATTGTTACTAAAATAGCATTCGATGTTCTAAGGTCTATATATAAACTTGTATATATTTTAAGTATTTACGTTAAACAAATAGTAACGGAGCCATTAGTGTTATCGCTATTTGATTATTGTGATACCGTATCACATCATATCATATTTTGTACTAATATGTAGCAGACAGCAATATATACAAATTGTGTAGCAAAGAGCATATCACACCTTATTTATATTAAATATAACTGTAATAACTGTAAACTGTATGAATATACTTAGAAAAATTCACTATGCTTCGTTTTTCCATAAAATCATAATATTAAACCAACCAGCTTATTTGAGAAAAATGTTTTTGCTGTGAATAAACAGGCTAGAACTTGAAGAAACCCTTTGCTTTTATAGATTCTTAGAACTCCACGTGCACGTCCTTTCATTTATCTATTTTGGGTCTTTTCTGCACAATTTTGCTTTAACTCTTTATTTAACCCGCCTTTGGATTTCGAAATAGGATTTGCAAGTGTAATTCAATGCAGGAAGTAGTATTTGCTCTCTGAGTAGTTGTTACTTGCAAATCCATTCAGTATGTCGTTGGCCTACATAAGGCTAGGGCCGCTTCTCTAGGTGCCTGCATTGCAGGACGCTGCTTATATCACAAGACATATAATGTCTGATGGGTAGTAGCAAAATGGGTAGTAGCATAAAGTCATCGTATTATAATTATTATTATATTACTTTGTTAATAAATACATTAAACTAAACTGTATTTGGACTAAAATATATTTTTCCGTATTCTTCGTATATATTTACACAGATTGTATACGACGCCGACGGTTGTGTGCAATAACTTTGGATAAAAAGTATCCAAAAGCCCTTCACGGTCCTCAGTTTTAATACTTGTAAGAGGTCCTACTACCGAAGGCACTTTGCCGCCTATAATACTCCTTTTCGTGCTTTCTTTCAAAAAATTATATTATTTTTATGGGGAGGATTTCTTTTAAGAACAGGAATTACTCTTCATTAGTAATAAACACTCCCTTGAAGACGGCTACGGCCTTTTTACTGCAATTTACGCAATCGTCATGAACCCTTTTAATATTATTAGCTGTCACATAAAATAAACAGTTATTTAGGGTATTATTCCGCAACCAAAGTTTCGGCGTCACCTTGCACGTATATCCAACATTCGCAAACGACTAG
Organism: Tetropium fuscum; assembly: GCA_964058915.1. Taxonomy (NCBI): domain Eukaryota; kingdom Metazoa; phylum Arthropoda; class Insecta; order Coleoptera; family Cerambycidae; genus Tetropium; species Tetropium fuscum. The sequence continues at coordinate 1,225,101 of CAXKVY010018466.1, read as the reverse complement.
AATTAAACGTAATGGACGAAAATGTGGCATCTGCTATCGTAATTAAACATTATGCCGTCGCGGGCTGAATCGTGCCATTTACAAAGCGGTGGTCTGCATTCCTTTCTGGGGTTTGACGTGTCCCCACTTTGATGTGGACAAACAATCGCGCTCGCTCAGCAGAATATGCGCTGCATATGGCGAGAGATATTTTGCGTCTATTGGGGAATAAAACTACAGCGGCACATTTGGTGGCGCTGCGATCAGACGAGTAATGATCAGTTGATTGTTATTTTGTTTATACAGAATTATGCAGTTAATTAATTGTTTGTATATGCTTTTGAGTTCCTTCAACATATTATTTAAACACGCATTTGTAAAAACGTTGATGTCGTTTATAGTCCAAGAAATGGAGGGTTTCAAGCAATGGACATTTTTTTTGCGATCAATAGTTTCCGCTCCACGGCGCCCCAAATTTGGGAGTTAATTTGCAATTCTCAACAGAATCAGCTATCGCTATCAAACAATTCTGTAATATTTTTGTATATGTTTTCGTCTTTCATTTCAATTTTTTTTTAATACCACTTATTATAACGGCGCTGTATCCCTAGCGTCGCGAAGCAGTTATAATTCCCCCACCACTTGAGCGGCAACTCAAGGGGGTCGGGTCGCAAACCGTAGTATATACTCAGGGGACCTATGTTTACCATCCCACCAAATTTTATATTTTTCCGACCTTTTGCAAAGAGAACCCCTTTTTTGTACCTATTGCTTGGACTATTATCACTATATCACTATTAATATAATTATTTTAATAGGTACGTAAATTCAATAAGGTTTACTTTAACCTATTTTTGCAATATTTATTTCCAGAAATAAACTGTAAAAACTATTTTTAGGTTTAAGTATTTTTTAGTTAGATGCTGCTCCAAATAGTAGATGTGTGAGTGAAAGTGAAACAGTTGTGGTATACCAGAACTGTAGAACAAACAGATTTAGATACATTTGCCTTTTGTTTGCAAACCAGTGCTTTGCAGAGTAGCTCCAATGACATTGCTGGCAAACTGATCTATGAGGAAGACAAAGTAGAAATAGGGACATCTACATGTTCAGGCACAGCTGGATTATCTGGGAAGTGCAAACACATTTCTGCCGCATTTATGAAGTGTGCTGATACTAAAATTCGTTTAAACGTGATAGTGCCCCAGACGGCGTTTCAATGGTCAAGACAAGGACTGCGGCTTTGTTTTAAGTGTGGAAGACGAGGACAGCGGGTATGAATCACTATCACGTTTAAATTAATTCTACTATAGCTTGTACAGCTAAAGCTTCTAATAAACGCATAATGGTAGAATTACACAAAATGCTATGCACAACTTAATATTTGTCTCTATTGCCCCTTTCTTTTTCTCTCTTAGGAGTAATATTCTTGAACTGGAATGAATATCCGGCACTGATGTGAAATATTATGTCGGAGAAAAAAGGAAAAGCACAGAATACCTATTTTTTAAATATTTCATTTGGGATGACAAGGATACTATGCGAATAGTGGATGTTCTATTCTCAGCCACATACTCACTGAACCGCGAGTAGAGAAGGATGTGAGGATAAGACAGTGGGAGTAACTTATAACTATTGTATGTACAATATTGGATTTTAGTATATTTATTACAACTTTGGTTTCATTTTTTTTATGTGCTTGTCAATTATTTTGTATATATCGTATTTTTTACTGTTATTTTTGACAGTTTGTGGTGGCTGAACCATGGAGTCTTAGGGGGTAATAGTTGGATATTTTTATATTTTCCTTTTCCATCATTACTATATAGGTTTATCCAGTCACTGCTGATTTCTTTCTTTCACAATAAAACCCTCCTGTCATGGAAAACTAATGAAAATGGATTGTTCTGCCTATTTTAAGTTTAAGTTTAATATTTGGCCGCCAGGGGGCGAACGGATTGCTGAAGCGTCCAATATATTCGGGGATTAGGCGCTGTGCTGTATGAGTGTTATTATATAGATGCAGATTTGGCTTTAATTGCAGGTGGCTTTGCATTAGCAGCTGGGGTCGGGAGATTTACCTACGAAACGGATTAATAATTCTGATAGTAATCCTAGGGAAGTATTTGTGGGGGGGATTTATTTTGAGGGTATACCTAATACAATATTCCGTTCAAGAGTCGGAGATTAGTTCCTGATTTGATTGCACATGAATTATTTGTCTGGGATTTCTAATGCTGAGTATGTACTTCTGTTCAATTCGTCGTTGTTTACTTCATTCAACAAACTAATTTAATTTTAGGTGTGCATTATTTTTGCTATCCGAAGTTTGTAGGCACTCGTAATTGGTATTACCTACTGAGATAAGTTCCAAATTACAAGTGCATATCAGATTGAATGTGAGTTATGCAAAATGTGTTTGGAATTTATTGCCTTTACGACTGTATTTCATTCGGAGATTAACCCTAGCATCTGATTACTTATGGGCAAGTTGGAATTAATATAGGTGGATAATATACAACTTAGTGAAGATGGAGAAAATGGCTGAGAGTCCATTTATGGATAAAATATGATAAAACCGTCATTAATTCGAGTGAGGGCGAGCCAAACTAATTTTCATACACACATTATTTAAATATTGAAAAATTATATATAGAGGGACTCAGTAGAACGTCAGCTGAAAATGCATTTAATGGTGGGGCATTTTGAATATACCAAAGGACATCGGCTGATCCTTATCAATCTGGCAAAATCATAAGAGGTCGTGATGTTATTTTCATTGAATCCAAATCCAGCTTTGTACCTACTGAAACCGTAAATATTCTACCCGAACAGAGAAGATACAAGTAATATTTTTACTATCTTTGGAAATCTACAAAAACTTTCTTACAGATTTCTTAATTATCCTGTTTCAAATAAAGCTATTGTAGTCGGTCTTTCCGCTGAATTTTTCCTATTGTGATTATGTGAATGAAATTCTTGACCCTTCGTTTAAAAATTTAAAATTTGATAAATTATAAATTAATTAATATATGAAATAGCCTAACTTGGGTCAAGCAAAATTTTAATCGTTACTAAAATTTTGTGTTGGTAAATTGATTATTGGTTCTTTCACTCTACTGGATGACGAGCTCCAGTAATATCCATAAATCGCATATCATATCTGACCCAACGAGCTGCAATATGGTGAAAAAAATTGTAAAACTTCTAAACTAGGTCATTTAGTATATTATTTTGATGGGTTTTGTGTTAAAATTGATTAGAAAGAGTAAAAGCTTCCCGTTCGCTTGGAATTGTCGATCTTGCGATGCATATAAAGTTAGTAGGTCACTTTTGCAAATCGATCTCGCTATAGCTTAAACATTTGTCGTTTTTTAGCCGTTAATTAATCGTGAAATAGAAATATTTGCCGCTTTTTGTTTTCTTTTATTAAGAGGTGTCCTGCTAACTTTATATAAAGTTCTAGTTCTTTAAAGTTCTTTATATAACATACATAAATATAACATACATAAGTGACATAAATAAAATTATTAATTTAAAAAAAATGAGGTAGCTAAAAATTTGCCGTTGAAGAATGTCTATAAGCAAAATATTGTAGGATAGGTTTCATAATCGGAAAATTTATGTTTTGAATTATAAATTCCCGGAAGCGAAAACAAAGGCTTCAGACTTGTAAATGAAAATAAAATAAAAACCTAGGTATTTCGACATTGAAACTTAAGAATTATAGTGGTTTAATGTAAAATTTAGTTATGCTAGAGAATAATTAAAATATGTCCGAGAGCGAAAAACTTTCTGAGATTTCGTGATTTCGAGGTTTTTTGTTTATTGCGGTCGATAAACAATTCAGTAAAAAATAATACGATCCACGATTAAATCGAGTCGAATGGCAAATTCTCAGGAGAAAAAGAGTCGAACTAAAATTTTCCAAGCGACAAACAGACAATCCCGTTTGTCCCGCTGAGAGACCCTGATTTGCAGGTTTTTTGTTTATTATTGCCATTAAAAAAAATACGACAAACTTACACTCTTCACGATTAAAGAAACCAAGTCGAACGGCAAAATCTCAACCAGGAAACGAGTCGAAAAAAAATTCCAAGCCAAAGACTCGATTGCCCCACAGAGATCCAGTATTTTCGATGTTTTTTGTTTATTACTTACTATCAATAAACAATTAATGACAAAACCGCACTCTTCACGATTAAAACAAACAAGTCGAACGGCAAAATCTCAGCTAGAAAAAAAGTCGAAAAAAAGAGTTTTCCAAGTAAAAAATTCGGTTGCCCCGCTGAGAACTCTATGTTTCGAGGTTTTTTTGTTTATTATTATCAATAAACAATTAACGACAAAATCGCACTCTTCACGAATACTGCGCTGATCTCCCATTACGGCAATTGTGGATATCCTTTGAAATTTTTTTATTTGTACACTAAAATTAAAGTATATTTTTATGGATTTAAACATAAGCAGATTTTTTGTGAAGATTTTTTCCGCAAAATAACAAATAAAAAAGCTTTCTCTCTACATTCGAATATACAAGTAGTAAGTAATTAATCTTGCTTAATTATTGCTGTTTTTTAATTTATGGCTACTTGTTAACTTATCACATCCTGTTTGGGTGTTAATTTGAAGCATCATCATTCTTCACAACATTTTAACATTCATCTATGATAGACGCTTGTATACTCGTAGTGCAAAAACCATAAGCGCTGAACAAAGACTATGGAACACTTATTATTTTATGTTTTATTGTCGACCTTTGTCAGCAAGAAAAAGTGCCAGAAGCGAGAAATCATCTCGATTAACTAGCAACTAACTTTCCAATTAATAACTCTAGAGCATGCAGTGTTAAAACCGTTAAAACCCAAGTGCAGCTTTACTGTCTTTACTTTAGCCATCGATTACTGTCAACCTTAAATAGAACCCTGCAAGCAGAACACAATCAACAGAGGGCCTGTGCCATTCTGCAATTGATTTTACCTTTTGTGTGGCTAGAGTTCCTGCGGTTAATTGTCCCATTTCAGTCGCAGAATTATATCGCCATTATTAATCACCTGGTTATTTGGTTTACACTCGAAAATAAATTAGCGTCATTTAAAAAACTGTTTGTGATGAGTTTCTATGAAACCGAAATTTACATTACACGTGTAATATCGTGCTATAATTTATTCAAGGTTCCTCGATTGCCTTTTTAAAGAGGACGAATCGTTATCCTTGGGATAATATCCAATTAAGCAGTTACTTGGCTCTTGATACTCATTAAGCAGAGTATAGGTCTCAAATTTGTATTTCTTCTACTAGATAAACCGTTCTCCGAGTCAATATCCGCCCTAATCCAAATATCAGATTCTCCGGAAACACAATTCAATACGAGGGAGCAAAAGACGTAAATACTAGAGCTGATATGGGAAAAGTTGTGTAGTCATTCTCATTCTTAGTTATTGGAATGAATTAGGCCACAAAATATAATTGAGAAAAAATGTACAGAATAGCATTGTGTTTATTTATGTTTCAAATATAATTGGAATCAATACATCATTCATTTCGTATTATCTAGTGGTCTAAATTAGGAACACAGAGCCGGTTCCTTCATCTTCCGTTGAATTTACGTCATAAGTTACATGGAAACAAGTGTATAAAGTTGCCTGAAAGTGAAGGAACAAGGCACCACCAATTTTTATTACAGATTTGTATTCTACGTTGAAAAATAAGACACTTTTGTCTGAAACATTTTTTAAGAAATATTTTTTAATAGTTAGATATCATGGAACAACTCTTTGAAAAATATTCCACACGTATTTTTTGTTTTTCATTTTCAAGATTTTCTGTATAAACTGGGCACGTATTTTTCCCAAATTTCTCGAATTCTGAGCTACTCAGAATTCGAAAAATTCGTGCCTAAAATTATGCAAAAAAGTTTGAAAATGAAAAACAAAAAAATACGTGTGGAATTTTTTTAAAGAACTATTCCATGTTATCCAATTATTAAGAATATTAAAAAGATTCCACACGTATTTTTTTGTTTTTACTTTTCAAGCTTTTTTCAAATATTTCTAGGCACGTCCATCTACTTAGCATTGTAAAGAATATTTCAAACAAAAGTGTCTTTTATTTTTTCTAAAATTCACGTAGAATTTAAATCTGTAATAAAAATTGTGGGTGTAACTATTTAACACTCTAAAGTTAGCCCAGCCCAGCCCCCCCCCCTGGGGGTCAAGTTTAGTGTCGCTAAATAGATGTTTTAAAAATATTGGACCCGCATTTTTTTGATTTTTAATACAACATGCAGTATTCGTAATAATTGACCGTGCCGGCATTTATGCCACACCCTATATATACACTGTGTTCATTTTAAAACTTACCACCTCCTGAAATTGAAAAACCCCAAAATATTTGAGAAATCGCCGGAAAAGTCGTTTTATTTTCGGGCGGATCATCTGAATTGATCTTTTAAAAATATTGGACACGTATTTTTTGTTTTTTAAATCAACGTGCATTATTCTAAATAGTTCACCGTCCCGGTATATATGGCACACCCTATATATCTACCGCAAAATATTTGAGAAATTGCCGGGACAAGTCGATTTTTATTTAAGGGGGAACATTTTTGACCGTCAAGGGATCTTGATATGTTCATCACCCGAACCCCTAGCAACTCGCATTTTAAAATCTTAAATGGAACTACCCCACGTCATTTGAAAAACCCGTTAACACCCCATGTAATTTAAAAACCCCAAAATATTTGAGAATTCTCCGGAACATGTCGATTTTTATTTTAGAGGGAAACATTTTTTACAGTTAAGGGATCTTGATATGCTCATACCCATAACCCCAAACAACACCAAATTTTTAAAAATTTTGAACTACCGCACGCTTTTCGTGGCCAATACCGCAGTGTATAATTTTTAGAAATTGGTTGTGATTTCACAAAATAATTTGAAAACAAAAAAATAGAAAATTTATAGCAATAACTCGTTTATTAATTTATGTTACTTTATTAAGTGCAAAATGTTTACCATTTCTTTCGGTAAAATAATAAAGACGTTGGTGAAATTCCTCGCGAACATTTTCATTAGTTTCTTGCCTGCTATCCCTGCACGTAGCTGTTATACAACTTTGTAGATCTTGTAGGTTTAGTAGTGGTGACGCGGCGTTTTGTAAACTACTGATTTGAGATACCCAAATTTTATAAAATACCCATTGGGTGGTCTTTAAGTGCTATTGCAGTTGGTTTTTAAGTGCTTTTCCAAGTTAGAAAAAGTTGCATATTTATGCATGAAAAAATGATAAGAAGAATTGGTTAAGAAGAAACCCTTTTGATACTGCTGCACAGCTTATCATGGTACGCAGTTTCCTGCTTTCTTATGGACGCTTAATTCGGCGTCCATATAGACTGATATAAGACGGCGTCCACAGACTGATATAAGTAATTATGCAGTTGCTAAAAAGGCAACTGATCTGACCGCAACAAAGAGGCAAATCTGCTCTTTGCCAACAATTATGTTGACAGAAATGAAGACTTCTGGTCTGATGACATGTTCTGCGATGAAAAAATGTTCAGGTCATGCCATGATGGGTCACTTCGTGTGTATAGACCAAGAAATTCGCAGTATGAAGAACGTAGACTAAATGGCGAACTTTATAGACTGCTATAGACTATATTTGCTGCAAGACATTATGTGCTGATATCAATCTAATTAGTCAAGTAAAGATTAGTCAAGGAAATTCATGTCAGAAATTTTCTCCCACAAAACAGGGAAGCAGTTGTGTGAGCCGTTGAGAATGTTTGGGAAAATGTAGATACAGATTACAGAAGTCGAACGTTGGCTCATTCTATACCAAGACGGTTGGAATCAGTAATTGCTAGCAATGGAGCACATATTAAATATTTATTTTAAAATAAAGTGTTAATTGAATTTGTTTGTTGAATTTATATTTCAGCTACATATCAGTGTTGTCATACTGATAAGAAATGCATAAGTTTCTGTACTGTCAAAAGCCACAATTTAATGATGCTAAAATAACAAAAAATATTTATAAGCGTCGTTTACTTTCAAGTACTCGCGAGTGTATCATTAACCTCATTGATTCTCCGCTGATTATATCGTTTCTCTGAGCAGGAATAAAGCTGTAACTCGCGAAGGGAGTAGTAAATGGTGTACAATAATACCCCTGTATAATGCCTAATTTAGATATTTATTTTCAAGTACAACACTTGGCTTCTCTTGATTTATGATTAATATTGTTTTATATCTCAGATGAAGCCAAAACTTTATTATTTATGTACATATATTTTGCCGTTGTCTCTTAAATACTAGCATATATCTCAGCTGTAGAAATTAGATTTTGCTATCTCCTAAAATATAGTGTCATGTATGAGCAAAGTTAAGTGCCTGTAATAAATTACAGGCAATAAAACTATATGATTGGATTAAAAATCCGAAGTGATATCGCAATTTTGATATTCAAAATTCAAGATTTTTATTTTTCCCATATGGAATAATTTTACTATTTAGATAAATGCTACTGTATTATGGCAGACATGGATCAAAGCAATTTATATGAGGGAAACCCATTATATGGGGTTATAAAATGTGGGTATAAACAGTTGACGTTGACACCGATGCTCCTCGGTTATTCTGAGGGATGTGGATATTCTGTGAAATTGATGTCTACAAAATTATTATCTTCCTCTCGATATTTTTTTTTACTTCACTGCACTTGTTGGAATATTTGAAGATGTATCAAAGCAACTGGTATAATCCGTGAAAATAAGTGACTTGAGAAGAAATATAAGGCAAAGAAAAACGACAAAGGCTTTATGGATTATGAAAATATATAGCAGACATCGTGGGAAAAAGTGGTATTTCCCCCTCATATGCCACTGTGTTGATGTGTGACGGAACAAAACGCATAGAAGGTCTACACAAATAATAAGGCTACTTGGATTTTGTAGTTAGGATTTAGTATTTAGCTGCAACGAGAATATTGAAGCCGATTAAGAGAAGTAGAAATAGGGGCCGTTAAGGAACATCTGCTGGCTGCATTGGATATTCCCATGCAGGATTGTGGCATGGATCACCTGATTATTTATCAGGAAAGATACTCGTTATATGTGTCATAAAAAATATTTATTTGCTAAAAATGCACTATTTTACTTCAACGAAAGTTATGACCTATGTTATCATATTAAACATCTAATGTTGTTTCTATAAATATAAATAATGTTAACTACAGTATGTAGTTTAATTAGCCACCGTCCTTGTAGAAGAACATCTATTTTTTCAAAAACCATAAACAAATAAAAAATGTTAAAACAGTTCCTTTCTGAATTACCTCCTTATTAAATTTTCAGCAGTATTTATTACATACAGATTAGTATTTAAAGGACCCCACATCCCGGCACAAAATAAACACCCGGTATAACGTTTTTGACCCACAACTGTATTAAGAATTACTTAGTCCGCTTTTGAGAATAACATATTAAAAAATAAGTAAAATCTAGCCATTGGTTTTTTGCCTCTGCACCCCGCTAACCTCCTAGGGAACCTTTAGTATGTTCACCTCCCAACTAGTCCAAATAAAATCCCAAGACAAAGATTGTGTTTCTTCCATTTTTCAAATATCCCCATAACTCAAATATACCCTTTATAATATCTCGTTATGCTCTACAACGAGAATAAGTACGATAAAATTCATTAGTTCTTTCTCAAACTCTCTATTAGTTACCTCCAGACTATTGCTTTATTTTTATGTGTAATTCCCACTTCAAAATAAACACGCAATCCTGCACAAATAAAACAAGCTCCCCATTCAAAGGGAACTTCTTCATAAATCTTAAGTATTAACTTGAGAGCAGTTTTAATTTTGCTCGGTTAGAACGTTATTGGATTAATTATTCTTTTAAAAAGCATTCCAGCTTTATTTCTTTCTTTGACTCGATATTCGTTTACTCTTTGACGTGCAAAATAAAACAAAGGCTATTTACAAATTATATCTCGTTTCTCGCTGGAAAGTTAATTTTTACTTTGATTAACAAACATATTAAAATTAAGTAGTTTGCAAAGTGGTTCCAGAATATATACTCTGGAAGAGTAGCTTGTAGTAATTAAGTCACAAGAAAACTGATAATTAATAGTTCGCAATAATTATAATATCTCTTATATGAAGTTACTATTATCTATTAACACACAAATATAACAATATCCACGAAAAAGTCAACGAACTTAATTGGCAGTAATGGTACAGTAATTAGTTTTCGGTTTTACCGTAACTTCGACACTTTAGGATTATAGCTTCACGATGCGGCCGCTAGGTGTCTCGTGCTGCGGGTAATTGAGTAATCATGAAAACCATAGTACTCGTCAGAAATAATTCATATTCGTATAAAAATCGTATAAGGAAAAAGTCGTAGAAGTTCTGATAAAAAGCATCGGATTATTGCCTCGTCCTAAGTAAAAACCGAGGCAAGGTCGGGCTTTTTTTGACGTTCGTAACATTTTTGTTGCTTGAAGTAGAAGATTCTTTTTTGCGGCTACTTTGTTTGAAGAAATTAGCTTTTGTTGTGCAGCCAAAGACTTACGATGAAGACGTGCTAGGTGGCGGATCAGGTAATGCTTGAGATGAAGGCGTGCTAGGTTCCAGCTTAACTCCAATGGTATTTTGGTTATCCACGTCGCTTCCATCTTCAATATGGTCACTAACCAAATTTTCTTCAAAAGTGTCAACATAGGCTTCTAACATAGGCTTCTTTCCGCACATTTTCTATTACGGATTTATTATATTACATTTCATTTACATTTTATTGTATTTATTTTAAAGTTTGTGAATGCCATATTATTTAACCTAACAATAGACGCAGCTGGATGGATACATACGATAATAAAATAGGGTACAAAAAAATGTGCATTTTTATTGTCCACTGTACTGTCAACTGTGTCCGTAACTAGTTACATTGTAGCCGTATTTTTATACCTACATGAAAAGAACTAACTATACCGCAATAATAATTATAAGCCAAAGCCAACAAACAGGATGCAGGAACCGCCCAAAAGTAAGTTACGACCTGTCGTTTCCGACATACACCGGAGCCCATCTGTGTTTGTCGACATACACCGGTGAAATTTAGAATGTATAATAGAATTAATGAACGTTCGGTCTTTCACCAAGGCATTTGGTATTTGTCGACATTCACTGGTGAATGTCGAAATTAGTGAACATTCACTAATTTCGGACTCTCACAGTAACATATACATGTCTTTTTTTTCAAACATCAGGTAAACATGATATTTCCTATCTCATTTCGTGGCATAAAAGTTTCATATTTTAGATGACTATGCATTGCCGCATATCAGCGGAAGTAAAAGTAATTTTTCTTACCTTGAAGCATTAGAAAAAGTATTTATACTTCCGCTGCTATGGCGTTTAATTATTTTTCTTTAATTTTTTTCACCTGACTCACCAAAGATTGATATTCTTGCAAAATAAAGACAGTACCAAGTTTCATATTCTAAAAAAGTTAAAAACGTAGCAAGTTTCTATTCTAAAAAAGTTGCCATGTCCGACATATAAGTAAAAATGCGTCATAATAGATAATATTATCTGCTTAAAAAGATTTTTTTTTCAGACAGTCTAAATGTGATTCCTACCCAGAAATCAATTACAAATTTGAGAAAGCTGTTATTCACTCACCAACCAGTAGTCTCAGAAGGGAGGCGAGTAGATGCAGATTGTAGTCTGGTGCTGCCATGGATATGCTTCAGGGAGAATGGGAGATCCGCAGCGCATTCCACGCGGACGTCATTCTATGTAGGGTCGAGGGTCCACCAAATACAAGCAAAGTACCCATCAAGTCTCGGAATGTCTTGATTTCGCGCACAGAACACTACCACTCGACTTTACAATTCATACCAGGAGGACCATTAAGTTAAAAATGTAATAGCTATCAAGCTTATAGTGAACTAAGATTGCAGTTTATTATTGTTTTATGTTGTTGTGGGTCTACAATGTCTTTCTTTGCGATTGCAGATGTAACTTCGAGATTCACTTCGGAAAATGTAGCTTCGTTGGGTTAAGTCGACGGCTATTCTAACATTTAAATACATCAGCAAATATAATAACCGGCTATGCTTATATTGACTCTAAAATCCATCCTATTATACAATTCTATTCGTCTTTCAGCATATGAATAAACTTTTATTTGCATTGCATGAGATTCTGCTCGAGGTAAGGAAAGGAAGCGATCTACTTTATCAACTACTGAACCACGTCATATTAATCCATCAATCAATGTAACGATTAGTTCTCTATCTAAATCGGGATCGGATGTTTGAGGGATGGGTTTAGTTTATTATACTATAACGTCGGAAAAACAAATGAAAATATTATTGTTGGTAAATTAGTCTCACTTGTGAGATAATGTTTATATAATATAACGTTTAGATAATGTACTATAAAAACCTATTAGTTTTCGTTTTCCAGATGAGAATATTTTTATCAGGGTACGTTTTGGTATACCCGTATGTATATTTTTACAGGTTACCTGGTATTTATGTATAATAATATTATGTAGGTGCGTAATTTGAGAAACCTTGGCAATAACGAATATTCGCTAAATAGTCAACAACTTCATAATATATTATTACTATAACCAACTAACAAATCTTTAATTCACTAATTTACTTTTAACAGCAGCTAAGCAGAGATAGAACTTGGACGTTCTCCGATATGCGAAGACTGACTATCTTTTATTGTCATTTTTATGTTTTTTTTTTACCAACATGGGTAAATCAGTAAAAACTTATAATGACATAACACTGTAATATTCCACGCTAGGCGTGCGGTTCAGGCGTTTACATATATGAAATATTTATAAGAATAATACCGAAAATATTTGAATTAGTACAGGACAACTAAGATTGGAGGATGACCATATCGCAAAAACCAATCATCGCGAAATGGGGAAAAAATATTTAAGTAAAGTGACCCTGAAAAATCGCTGGAATATATTTTCAAGATCCTAAAAAGGCCACTATGGGGCTACCTGTTTGTGGATAGCCTGATGTGGAAGTATATTCTATTCGCCAGTCAGGTCACCAGACCTGACTTGCCTAGATTTTTTGTGTGGGGGCGTAATATTGTGGGCGAAATGATCTCGTTTTTGCCACCGGACCCGTTACAAGAGACGACATGATCGAAAGAATAAGAAATACCATTCAGAGTATTTCAATAGCAGAAGTAGAGACTTCTGTGCAATCCACTCTGTCGCCGTAGCGCACTTCATTGTGTTTAAAGGGCTGTGCCGCTTTAGTTTAAAAAAGATATTAAGATATTAAGATTAAAGATCCAATATTAACGCAAAATAAAGTCTAATAAATTTGGTAGTTTTTGGTGGAAAAAACATTGTAATACCTCAACATATAAGGGAGTTATAACAATGTTAATGTGTGTTTTATTTGTCGCGGGAGTTTGAATGAGGGTGAAGTGGTGACAGTAAAGGCGAGAGGGACGCCCTTCTGGCGTCCAGTATTTAATTGAAAAACCAAGAATACGAGCGTTTGTTGAAACGTGTGAACGAGATTTCTGTGCATACTGCTTGCCAAAAAAGACAACGTCCCTGAGCTCGCATTAAGCCTGGATTTCTCATCCAGAGATGACCTGCCAGACGAAGATGAACTAAACGATGAATTATGTGTGCCTATCACGAATTTTCTTGAAAACCATCCTGACATCTCAGAAGGCGACGTATTGGACCAACAAGGTCCATCAAAGAGGACAAAATTTGATTATAATAAACATCCTCAGAATTGAAAAGATTTTCAGACGGTTTGCATCGATGTGTTTCTAAACACGATTTTCTTTTTTAATATAGGTAATAATGATAATGTCAGTCAGTACTTTGATTTTTTCACATGTAAATAAAAATACAAATATCTCATTATTTGCTCAAGTGGTTGAAGGGGGAGGGTCACTTTGGAGTACCTTGAGACCCCAGGAGAGTCCACTAAGAGGGTGGGAGGGGGTTTTCAAACAATATACTAGGCCTTCGGAAACTTGAATGGTACTGAAAATTATGATACTTTGCTAAAAATCGTGTAACTTTTGGCCATATTTTGAAAAAAATTGTCCGACAATTGGCCATATTTTGAAAAATTCCATCTCCGAAACTATTGGATCTACAATAAACGCTCAGGTCTCATATTATTGGACACTTAATATACTTCCAAAATCATCATAACTGTCATTGATGAAAAACCAGTACTTCCTGGTCAAAATCGACAAAAACTGAAAAAAGGCCAAGCAAACCGAGATTCTCTCTACCGAGGTCAAAACTTTGATTTAACATTGTCTTTCCATCATAAATAATATATCAAAAAAGAAAAAATACCTTATTTGATGCATCGCCCAATGTGTAATCTGATTTTACTACTGTTAGAAACAAGTAAGTAATCGAGTTGCAGTTTTCACTGACATCTGAAGTTTTTAATTCCCTATTTTATCGTGTAGAAATAAACATACCATTAAATATGATTTTTTTAAGGCAAAGCGTAATATTTATTGTACAATTCAGGAAAGTATGTCACAAAATTCATAGCCACGATTATACGCATGTATACGTGTAGAAAACAACCATAACTGGCAGCGAATAGGTCACATATATTAATCCACGGCGCGATTCAACAATACCTACTGCTTGGCATGCGGTACTGAATAATTCATAGCACAAGCAAGGAACAATATTAAATGCTGTCGACGCCTGGCAAAATGTCCTATCGCCCGAATCCTAGGGCTTCTGGCGTTTGTAGGCACCGATAACACGAGGGCAAGGATCAGTTCCTGCCCGTATCGATATTTATTTTCAATGTATTGCACTCGCTTAAATATCCCATAAATTTGCAATCGGAAGCATCTGGAAAATATATCACTGTTACGTAAATATTTTTACAAAAACTAGCGACAATTTTATTATTTATACGGACAGGAAGATGTGAATTTATGGTGTCAGAAGAGAGGACACGAAGAAAATTTAGAGGGTTTTTCTCGCAAATCCAACGCAGGCAATGCACGCCGCTTACTACATAAATGAGAATGTAGGTAGAGAGAACGGGAGTTTCTATATCTCTATAACATAAACTCGGCATTCTTACAACATGAAAATGTTAAAAAGGGGAATTATGTTTAAAGGAGCGTATAGTAATTTTGTATTTGGCAATAATTTATCAGTTATAACTACCATTTATTATTTCTGTAGTCAAATATTTCCGCTAAATTACCTTTATAGTTACAATTGTCCCTCTTAATACTTCAATAGCCCATTTTCAATCAACCATCTCTCGCAATAATAAATCTTGAAATTTCTTTGGTTTAGTAGGTTCGTTGTAAGTTTCAGACAGATTTCTATACGCCTTGACGAAGTAGTATCTACAATATGAAGAATGTTTGGGAATTGACTGTCAATTCGTCAGTCAATGAGGATGATTAATAATGCGCCGTATAGCTCCTATAAACAGGTGCCAAATTTTAATCATGTTTGGATATTTATCAACTGTTAATATTTTTCAAATAAGGAAATTTTTAGGGGAGAAAATTCTGCAAAGTAGTACTAACATGAGGTTATTCCCAGCGCAGTGGAATGTTGGTATTCGTAAAAATTTCCTCACATTTAGAGTATTGTCATTTATAATATAACAAATGATTAAATTATTTCCACAAATTTTTTCAATACTACATATATTTTCGTACATCCATTTTCTTAAAATATTCGTGAACAACAAAAATTTCCAGGAATTATTTTAACACGGTAAGAAAATTTCACACCTAAATTATGAATAAAATTAAAACTGACATTTTGAATCTATTATTATTGTGGCATTACTCATTTCCATATATTTAAAATTTGGTGGAAAATTCGCCTCCACTTTATTCAAAATAAATCACGTTTAGTTACGAAAAGATTTCCAACTTAAAAGACCAACTTTGCAAGTCCCATAATATACTTCCTCTGTAGTGTTTCCCACATTCTGAGGACGAACTCTACCTAGGAGGAGAGATAGCCATGAATTAAAAACCATGAGTTAATTATATAAAATATGGTATAGTAAAAATTACATAAGGTGGATAATTTTGACTGTGTGACCTTGCGACTGTAATATAATAATATTAAAAATAATATGTTTTTACATGTAAAAAATAACTTAAAAACTTGGTAAAATATAAATAATGTAAATATACCAATACTCAGTAAGAAGTTCACTTGTTTTGAGAATAGACAAAAAAACATATCTACAATAATATATGTTCTAATATTTAGTTAACAAAGAAATAAAATAAAGATAACAATTTATGATAATATGCTAAAAAATTGTTAAGATCAACTCTCATGTCCTAAAATAAAAACAAAACGTACAAAATATAGTCCACGTAGCTTGTAAACATTAATATAAATGTTAAAGAGTATTGGGCCTAATACCGTACCTTGAGGATCTCCGTACTCTATGCTTTTAGGTTCACTCAAAACGTTATTCACCCTTACACTCTGTTGTCTCATATTTAACTTTTCAGTAGCGTTAGACATTTACCTCTAATTCCCATGTCATCTAGTGACTGTAAGAGTGAAGTATGTGTGACAGTATCAAAAGCTTTTGATGTGTCTCTTAATACACAAAGACATGGTTTGCTCTCCTCATGCGTTGAGTTTATTTTAGATGTGTTAGATGTTAGGGTTAGTATTGAATCATTTGTCGATACTATAGATAAAAAATCAATCCCTTATTGGCCAAAATTACGCAAAATAAATAATTATCAGCGTAACCCGATATTGATAGATAATTATCATGACCTACGTAGATAATGATATGATGCCTAATGTTTAATTATTGTGAACGTCATTATGTGTAGTCATTTAAGATTATATTCTCATATGTATATATCGTGGATTGTATTTTTGTTGAACATTGTTCAGATTGCACCCTGAACTTGAACCTGAACTTGAACCTGAACTAAATAAATAAATCTACCGCAATATAGGTAGGCTACCAAAGATCAAAACTTGTTGAAAAGACGCTAGCAAAATCTTCTGCGCGGTTTAAATAGCTGGAAGAAAGTTGCTTTACTTTCTTTTCCAAATAATGGCCTACGCAATTTGTGAAAAATCAGCTTTATATCTGGGATTCCATCCCCTAACTTTCATTCAGCAGGATTTTGGCCAGGATGCGGCGCAACATATTCTTATTAATATTTGAAATGTAGGCAATGCCGGATGTCGAGAATAAAATCCGTGAGGTTCATCTGAATGATGAATAATCTATCTATCAGTGGTAACTATTCGACATCTGCGAACCGCCCGCTTTGATTGCATCCCGTGTATTACAGAAGTGACGCGCTTCAATCCATCTTGATAACGGTGTAGCAGCCAGCAGCCAAGAACCGTACGTCTTCCATAGCCTACCTCTGCCGCTTTCGATTTATGCCGTCGTTAATTCTGCCCCGGATCAAGTCTACGACGCGCCTTGCTAGTAGCAGTACAGAGTTATATAAGAAGTGAATATGACACACAATTCAATTTTCATGTTGCCGATATAAGCTATAATACCACCGGATCGATCGGTGGGGATTTCCAACTGCACACAATCATATATTTGTGTTTCATTAAAAATTTATTGTGGTGTCTACGTTGGTATATCAAAGTTGGAGAAGTTTGTATTCAAAAGTCAAATGAATAGTGGCACATTAGGAGTTATCATTTCTAATAAATATTATTATTAGTAAGTTTATTTACTACTACGAACACACTTTGATACAAAAACGCGGGTAAACTACCAGCTATCTTCGTTTGATCAATGCCAGATGTAGGACTACCAATAACTGATAAATGGAACATTACTCGGTTCCGTTGATGTTTGATGGTACAGCACATCAATTATTGGCCTGCGATCAGGAGTGAACTCAAGTTCAGTTGAACTGCTCTTGATCGTAGTATGGAAGTATGGTACAACGGGGAATTATTCTCAATTGGAACGTGCGACTCAACTTGTCTGATTCATGACA
Organism: Tetropium fuscum; assembly: GCA_964058915.1. NCBI lineage: Eukaryota > Metazoa > Arthropoda > Insecta > Coleoptera > Cerambycidae > Tetropium > Tetropium fuscum. The sequence goes on along the minus strand of CAXKVY010018466.1, from coordinate 1,207,077 downwards.
GATAACAAAAAATTGGTTGTGCCATTGAAGTTCTTCGGTTCAAATTTCAGATTAGACCAGTTCACGTGAACGCCCGATTACGTCTGTGTTTGTTATGGTACGCTATTCTTATGTTATATGTTGATGGCGAGTGGTAATCTGGGCCTTTGAGTAGTACAGAGACCCCTCGTAGCGGCCAAAGTGACATCAAATGGGCAGGGGCGGCGATATGGGGGTGGGGCAAAATCGAAAAATGTTTGACAAAGCAAGCGGATAAAAATGCAGTAGCATTGAAGGTAATACCGTAATTATATAATAAAAATTTTTTGCCAGCCGAAACACACAGGCCGTTTTTGCAGCAGCGAATAAAAAAAAAAGAAAAAAAGTTATGAGGCAACCGCCATCAATGCCATCCGATTTTGATTAAATTAACCCCTATTTAGCCACCCTCCAAACCTGATATTAAAATTACAATAATGCCATATACGCTGCACAAAATTGTTGAAAATCCTTTTCAATGAATATTTACCGACTGCTTGGACTTTTAAAAAGTCTGTGCATGCTCTTTATCTATTTAAATCCCCCACCCTACCTCAACAATCCCCTCACCAACTCTTAGGACAATGTGGGCAACCGGACAGGGGGATGATTTTTGAAAAAATCATATCACAAAAATCACATAATGAGCATGCACAGACATTTTAAAAGTCCAAGCAGTCGGTAAATATTCATTGAAAAGGGTTTTCAACAATTTTGTGCAGCGTATGGCATTATTGTAATTTTAATGAGGTTTGGGGGGTGGCTAAATAGGGGTTAATTTAATCAAAATCGGATGGCATTGATACACACTATTATTTGTACTTATAACAATAGAAATTTCGAACGTTATCCGATTTGAACAATTTTTAGTGTGTTTTTTTTAATTATTGTTGAAACAATCGAAAAAAATGGTTTTTCGGCGACTTTGAGGGGTTATTTCTCCGAAACTGAAAATCAGGATTGGATGGAATTTTTTTCCCAATGTTTCATGGTGTCAATAAGTATGCTAAACAATTTTGAAGCGGTTGCCTCATAACTTTTTTCTCGTTTTTTTTATTCGGTAGTACAAAAACGGCCCCTGTGTTTCGGCTGACAAAAAAATTTTATTATATAATTAGGGTATTATCTTCAATGCTACCGTATTTTTATTCGGTTGCTTTGTCAAAAAAATTTCGATTTAACCCCACCCCCATATCGCCGCCCCTGCCCATTTGGGGTCACTTTGGCCGCTACGAGGGGGCTCTGTACTACTGAAAGACCCAGATTACCACTCGCCATCCGGTTGCCTGTCCAATATCGGCTTTACGCGCCATTTCCTTAACTATATATAGAAAATATTCACAGAATGTAACTGTGCTTGAGGGCAATATCAACGTACTAAGCTCACGTGAAACGTCGTAGAGGTATATCCTTAATTAATGCCTTAAGCTAACCATCTTCCATTTTTAGGGTCCGTACCCAAAGAGTAAAACGGACCCTATTACTAAGACACCGCTGTCCGTCCGTCTGTCACCAGGCAGTATCTCATGAACCGTAACAGTTAGACAGTTGAAATTTTCACAGATGATGTTTTTATGTTGCCGATATAACAACAAATACTAAAAAACAGAATAAAATAAATATTTAAGGGGGATCCCATACAACAAATCGACATGGACCTGAATCTGTATGCTAATAAATGCCGGAGTCGCCGGTCGGACGAAATTAATTATTATCTTAAGTAGTTAGTTAAGAATAGTATTTATAGTTTTCGCAATATTATTACGTGATATATAGTAGCAATATATAGTAAGGTAAAATAAAGAACGAAGTATTTTAGTATTTAGTGGTACAGAGAACGACAAAGTAGAGGATCTTGGAACCACTGGACGCGATTGCATTCTCTTGATCGTCTGATCCACGTAAAAATACTCGCCGATAAAAAAAATGAAGCTGGCACTACTACCCAAACTCTGCCACAGAGCACACAATTATTACAAAGGCGACATGCGTGGGGGCGTATTTAGGACCCCGCGTTTGTCATAGATTTTTATATGAGCTGTGGACAGCCGGAGAAAATTGTCGTTGTCTGAAAAAATTCCCTTGTAATTATAACTAATCTCCTGGGAGGGTCCAGAATTCCACAAACCCGCGTTAAAGTATCTCGTTAAATAGATCTTTGCATACAAGAGGAGATAATTAAATACGGTGTCTCCTTAATTAGGTAGAATTTACCTAAGAGGGATCCCCTGCGCTATTCAGTTCGGTCCACCCTTCCGGAAGGATGTCGCAAGATAAATTAGAAAATCGATGTCGGCTCTCCCCATTTACTACATAAAAAGGTAATCGTTATGGCATCCGGAGGGCGATAATTAGGTATATTGTTTAAATAGGACGTGTTCAGTATATAGATATAAAGAAACTCAATAAAGTCTGATCAATTAGAAAATTGGTAGTTCCATAATAAAATTTACTTACTCTTTTTTGTTATGTATGTATGTATGTATGACTTGCGAAAAATAAGTATCTATGGCGACACTGCACATGCACAATGCACAGGTTGCAGAGATAGTTGCGTACCGTCACAAAAATAAAAATGATATAATCCAAAGAATGCGATAGATGCATTAAATTAATGCAACAATAATTTGCATCCCAATATATACAACACACTCATACACTCATCTACACATACTGAAAATGTTACCTGTTTCAACAGCACCATTCGAGAGAATATTTTCATCAACGAAACGACTTAAAACATACCTCCGCAATAAAACTGGAGAGGATCGTTTAACCGGCTTGGCATTATTATCGATTCATCGAAATTTAAAAATGATTGCGATGTTGTATTGAACTTGTTCGCTACAAAAAATAAGAGGCGACTAAAACTTATAGTATAGGATGTAGAGACCTCACATATATTTTTATGTCGTCTTTCAATATTTTTTTATTAGATAAAGACCAGTTAATTAGTAATTATTTTTAACAACTGTCAGAATTTGGATTATTTAAAAATGTAAAATATAATTTTTCAAAACTTTCCTTGGTATTTTAGTTCACCAACCCTCTTGCCCCACCCCTCCCTCACAAATAAAAATTTTGGCTACGCCACTCGTAAATATGTAGCGAAACACAGCATTATTATATTATAAGTTAACTAAGAAAAGAAGACCCAGGAATGGCTCGACAATGTCAACAGAGAGGACGCATAGAAAGTTTCAGAGAAATGGGATACCCAGCAAAACTTAATTACAAGTGTACAATGTACAATGCCTGTATGAAAACACAAAGAACTATGCAAGAACAATGCACGAAGTATTAGAGATGTCTGAAACTACCATATGCGTACGACAAAGGTGTATTTTTATCATTTTCTCTGGTATTATCCAAGGACATTATAAAAGTAACAACAAAAATAGACGATATGTAGCAACTCATTAGATAAAATAGTGGTAAAGGATAAGTATTTATAGAAGGTAATATTTTTATACAACTATGTTTTGCAGTTTTTGCAATAAAATATTTCGCACTGTAGCCATCGCCTTCAAAAAATGATTACCATCTCTCAATAAGACACACTCATGAACAAGCATCTATAGGTGGACCAATTCTATTTTTGACTCGAGGCTTCTTCATGCACGCTGCGCTGTTTCAACAGGTGGCAAACTTGTGAAATGTCACGCAAATCATTCTGAGAATTAATAATATACGGAGGATTAATCCAATAATTTTTGCGATTGGAATTAGTATATCTTCGATAAAATAAACTATGTTGAAATTTGAAGAGTCATGGGATAATCTATAATACATGTACTATTTAAAAAAAAGTTTTCGAAATATTCGAATTTAAGAATACAAAAGTTCCACCCAGGTGAGTATCTTTTTTAAGTAGAGAAAAATGTATTTTATCGTTTACATAAGTATGCCGTGTCGACTTTGTAGCCATTAAAGAAAGTGCCCACATAAAATCATTAGGTACAATACTGACAATATGAGATACGCGATGATTGTACAAAGACGATTAAAAAATATTCGAATCAATGTCATATTAACTGTCTAAAAAAAATTAGTAGTAGGTAAGACAATAAACACTAAACTAGTTATTTTTTTAGATGATAATAAATGTTTAATGATTGAGGTCTCTCAAAGTCGCAATCTAAATGTAACCATTTCAGGTAGGGGGTTATACCTACAACAATGTTGGGTTATACCCCACTTCATAATTAATGTTTCGGATGTCCCCAGATATCTTCGGAAGTGCTCGGCTATAGTTCAGAATTGTGGCTTTGCATCCAGCCTCTTCATATGTTGGCTGAAAATCACTTCTGTTTCTCGGAAATGTTTGCCGTTCTTAAAAATGCTTAAAACGCATTGCTTCGGGAGTGCTCGGGGTGGTTCGGAAACGGTCGTAATCCATCCCTTTTCTGTCGGATCGGAGATTTTCACGCGTGGCGTATTTTTTCACGCGTGAGGGTGTTCTTTTACATGCTTAAAGTCCCTGTTCGGGGGCCATTTTGTGACACTCTCTTTCTCTTTCTTGTTCGGTGCACAGGTTTGTCTGTTTATAGTACAGAGAGACCACTTTTCCATACAGGCGGTTCTATAAGGGCCTTGAATAGCTGAGTGGAGACGGGCGGAACTCCAGGGGTCACGTGTTCCACAGATAGGCCTTTGATTACCCTATCTTAAATAATATGATGAACGGTTACAACAGGTTTATTCTCAATCTAGGTCCAACAGGTTTATATACAGATTATATACAGATCAGATACAGGTGATTCAATTTGAATACAGTCAAGCGTGGTTAAAAGGCGTGTGCAAGCGTAATGAATAGCATATCGGCATGCGAAAATACGGCCTTAAGGACCTATAGTGGCCCTAGTCCCTGCGGGGACCCAAAATGGCGGCGAGTTAAGCAAAAAGCGGCGTTATGATAGCGTGCGGGAAAAAAACAATAGCAATACGATTATAGGTATACGATGCTATAAGGCAATGTTGTTGAAATCGAAAGTTATCATAAAGATCAAAAACGCGTTCGGTATCGAGGGACTGTCATTTATACCTAAGTCCTAATTCAGAGTATCAGGGGGAAAATTCATTAATCCGCATCAAGATGTTTCTTTTTGTGTTCTCATATTTGCTCTTAAGTTTGATTCCATAAGGGCCCAAATCAGTGAAACCAGTCGTTCAAAAATATCTACTTTTAAATACACACGCATTACACTGTGAGAAAATACACTCTTGTATTACACTTTGATACACTAAGGAAAGTTCGTTGGCAAGGCGCAATATCATGATGTGCCTGAATGGATTCCCGTGGCCATTTGCATTTAAATTAACTTCCCGACAAACGGCCCCAGTTCTTCCGCCGGCGTTTATAGCATCTCAAACCATTAAAGTCTTACTCATATATTGATGATAATTATCGTTTGTAGGCACCCCTCAAGCACAGTCTTTCTAAATTGGAATAAATACAGTGCAAATCTGAAGTCATTTGTAAGGCCGAAAATGTTGTTCTTTCTTTTTGCTCTCACAGAGCGTAATTTATGTATTAGGGAATGAACAATATGAAAGGGTGTTTAATATTTTAAATTTGTCGCCTTGTTATGTATGAAAAGTGGCACTTTAACAGATACGGGTTATCAATATACAGATTTAATTTGCTAGAGAAATAATATCTGTTTTAAAGAAATAAAATAAAAATAACGTGTTGTTTCTTAACACCCTATAGTGGTCGCTCTGGGACTCTCTATTTTGTTCCTGAAAGATATTTAAAACAACGCTGAATAAAATTATATTTGCTAGTTTTCCATATTTGTGACGTATTTATATAATCTAGACCAGTCAGCCCAATTTTGAATCGTAACCATTTGGTAGATATAAGTGGAGGTAATTATAATTTATTTAGATACTGAGGACGGAGGCCACCTAACCCAACTAATTTTCAAATAGCTGCAGATTATATAAGAGATATAAGATTTGAGTTCATGATTTATATTTGTGCTTATGCGAGTGTTTATGCGACTCTTTAATTTCCTTGTGCTACTTTTTTTGTCTTGTGCCTGCCTTTGTGTTGGTCTTTGTACTTGTGATTGTATTTGTGCTTATGCGAAATCTTTTGCTTGGCCTTGTGCAAGTGTTTGTGCGAATGTTCGTGCAAGTGTTTTGTCATTGTGCACTAGTGCTTTGTGATAATATTTTGTCCTTGTGTTCGCGCTTGTGTTTGCGCTTTTGCCAATGTTTGTGCCTGTATTTGTGCGTATTTGTGACCTTTTTCTTTGTCATTATTTTTTATTGTTCCCTTCTTTGTCATTATTTTCTTTGACACCACCTTCTTTGTCTCTCCTTTCTTTGTCATTATCTTCCTTATTATTAATTTATCTAAAACGGTTATCTTCAGACCTTTCCACATTTTAAATTCCCCTCCCACGATAACTATTTAAGTTAACCATGCAAGTGTTTGTGCGGATATTGAAGGGTAAAATCGGATTATGAAAAATGTAGAAAATATTTTACGTTATTTAAAATGTAAAATGCAAATTTAACAATATTTATGATTAAGTCATCGATATTGTAAAATGTGTTTTTCTGTCAATAATAATTTGAATTTGTTTATCTCTCACTCCAAAAACTACGTTTATGTTACAGGGACATTATATTAAAATTAAAAAATGTATATATTTATATTAAAAAACACATTATATTAAAAAAAAAGTCGTTTTGAAAGGCGCTTCTTAAAAATTAATGAAATGAAGAATGAAGTTATTCCTGACATACTTCTTAACACTTGAATGGTGAATTATTATATTTTTGTCATACAAGGAATACTAAAATGTTAATGCCAGAAACATGCGACTCTCTAATGTTTCTTTTTATCATGAATCATCGATTCATTGGAGAAAGGAATTGTTTATTTCGAGTTGTTTCCTATTGTTTTTATAAAACTTGGGACTGTAAATATGTCAAAAATGAAACAACATTGACTGAATTAAATGCCGACGTTTCGCAAAATGTATGATAGGCTGAAAAGAAAATACATTTTTCGAAACATCGGCATTTAATTCAATCGTTATTGTTTGATTTTCCCGGACCAATAAATCCACGAAAATTTACTTCTCAAAATTACGCTACACTTCCACGCAAATTATAATGTAATTTAAGAAATCCTCACCAATTAGTAAGACTTTCTAATTAGGCTAATGGTCAATTTGTTAGATAAATCGGCTAGGAACTCGCATATGCAACGAACGTTCGGTAATCTCTGAATTTAACTTACAGCGCACTGTAGTCCATATTAATTGCTGAAGTTTGGTTAAACCAATATCAGCGATAAGAAAGGCAATGCTTCATCCGGTATTAGGCTAATCGACGTCTGCTGTCATTGATGTATATGGATGTAACACTCTACATACCCCCAATGTCAGATTTAATAATGTGTACGCAAGGCAATGTGTGCAGCTTTAATGATATATGGCGTGTGGTTTGCTCTAATATACTATATTAATGTCTATTATGTTACCAGCCACTGGCATAATACTTATGCTGAAAAGACCTATTACGTATACACTCTGGGCCAAAATAATTAAGGAGTGCCATTTTAGGAGTACGGGTCAAATTTTGCAACTGAATTTTAAAGCAGTTATCCTCAACCGATGCTGAAATTTTGCATCCACGTTTAGTTTGGATGACAATGTATGTCTAGCTAAGTAATGTTATTCTAAATCCAATATGGCGGACCACCCAAGATGGCGGACTAGTTATTTTTTATGCCATAATCTGGGTATCAAATGAAAGGGTTTGCTTAGAAGAATACGAAAATAAAATGGCGTCACTCTGAATCCAATATGGCGGACTCCCAAAGATGGTGGACAATGTTTTTATATGCACACTCATGACATGAATATTAAAGACGGGGTTCGAGGGGAAAAATTCAAAATGGTGGAAAGCAAGATGGCCGCTATACCAATTTTAAAGAGTTATAACTCGCCAAAGGTTAGCGAGAGTTTGGTAGTGCTCGAAAAAATGTTGTAGGGACCGACAAGTGTCAAGTGCTGGCGATAAAAAATTTGAAGATGGCGGATCTAAGATGGAGATAAAATACTTAGTTGCTCCAATCCGTCTGAAATATTGTTATCACGGGGTTTTTGGAGTCCCCGAGTACGATTTAGGGGTCGAATTGTTCCGGTCAAATCTTACAACTGAATTTTAAAAGTACGCATTGACTGGCTCCATACTATGACTTGTGTAATTTGACGGGATGGGCATCAATAGCATTGGCTTGCAATCTGTCTAAAACCGGAAACTGTGTTTCGTTAGGCACAAGTAAGACTCAAGCTGAAATAAGTAGAGTAAAGTAGAGTCAAATCTAGGTCTTCTTATTGAAGAACTAGACTGTACTAAATTAACAAGCAAACGACCATGCAACAATGACGCATTAAATGAAATGAACAGTCTTAGAAACATGTTCAGCGATAAATAAAAAATGAAAAATAAATTAATAGTAAAAAGACATTTTTAAAAATAAGCTTTTATTGAAAAGCTCTAAAATGAAGAAAATAAAGTAAATTAATTTAAACCCATCAATTCATTACGTTACACAATTTATGTGATATAAAAGCATGTCGCGGGATATAACTTTGTGGATAAACAAGAATACAATATGTAACTTGATATTGACGTATATAAGTAATTCTAAGAAAAAATAATATATTTTTTATTAAATAGGAAATCTCGCGATAAATTTGTAAGGCATAAAGACATATTTTTCCTCAAGTTTTCAAAAATATAATATACAACTATATAAGAGTTTCGCTACTCCGAAAGGCCATTGACGTAGCAGCAACATTAGCAAGGTGATATCCCATACCCGTATGGATGAATAGGACCATTATAGAACGACGGAATAGCATATCTTCACTTATCGCGACAGTGACTAAATTTACTGTAGAACTCTCGGCCAATGATGCTGCTATGATACGATAAGTTCAGCAGTCATTTTAGCTTCGACTACCGATATGCTTGTCGTTTTCTGTTGGCCCAATTTTCTATCGCAGAAGCAATTTGAAACTATTTGTATACTCGTACTTCTAAATAAGCGACATACAGATAACACAGATTTAGATATGTTTATATATATATAAACTCCTGGGCAAAATTAACGCATCCACAAAATATCTGCTGGCATTTTTATTTTGCAAACTGCTAATTCATGTAACCAACGTTAGTAATAATTAAATAATTTCAACTAATATTTCATATGTTACGAGGGTTTAAACAAGGATAAATAACAGACGGGAAAAATGATGTCAAATGCAATGGCAAGCGAATCATTAAAAGTACAAAACGTGTACCTGATCGTTTAAGTGAATCCCACAAATTCTCAATGGGATTCATCTCTAGGATTCTCGGTGGCCAGTCCATATCGCATATTCACAAATCGAAGGTAGTCCCGCACCTTCTAGCAACGTGAGGCCGAGCGTTATCATGCATAAAAATGAAATTGTCTTCGACAATTGGGCCAAATAGCATCACATGTTCTTCTACAATGTTTTAAACGTAGAAATGTGCGTTCATGGATATCCCCAGTATAGGCACCAACTCAGTGCGACCATCGAAATAAATTCCTATTGCATTATTGATCCGCCAAAAAATGGCTATTGATCGCATATACTACACGAAACGCCAACCTACTAAGTAAGTCAGTATCTAATTGTTTTATATCTAAGTTATTTATCGGCGCAAAATTCTATATTAAGCATAATTGCAATAGACAAGTCGCAATAAAATTTATCTAATATCAAGCATACATAAAGTATGTCTATATTAAAAGATTAATGCGAAAGCATCGTCATAGAAACGGGTTTCGAGAACATGACTCGAAGAAAAATTACAATGTAGGCGTGACGCTTATTTGAAATTTATAAATTAGTCAACAATGTGATAAGTGAATAGAGCTTATAATTCAAAATTAAACCATATATATTATGAATTATAGAGTTTAAACGTAAAGCTAAATAAATATAATAATAGCCATTCATTTGATTTCCCAGATTATACAACAACAATAAAGCCAGAAGTTAGTATCCAAGGAAGTTCAACTGTTTACTATGGTAGCACATCCATGGTTACGGATAATAATGCAAAAAGAGAGTTCAGCTATAGCGTTCGATGTGTGAACAGCTCGCTAAGTTTGGATTTATAATATTGTAGAAATTTAATAGTTATAAGTAAATTAAATTCAATAAAATAGACCAAAAAAGGAGTATTAAATTACAAAAACAGTGAGTAAAGAATTTGACGATTTTCAATTTGATAAGATCCACATCCATATAAATCAACAAGCATATCACCAAGTATAGCGGCATTCCAGAGTACGGCAGTATTCAGATAGATGGCAGCAGGCGTGTAAAAGAAGTTAGCAGCATTCTAAAAGTCTAGCAGCGGTCGAGTAGAGGACAGCAGCATCAGTGTAAACAAACCAGTTTTGTGAAAATAGTGAATAGTGTTGTGATTCGGAAGCAAAAGAATTAATATAAAACTTACTACAAGCTAATAACCATCTAAAACATATTTAATTTTAAGTAAACATTGTTCCAGAGGCTTAGTCCTATGTTATTAGAATAAGTTACGTAGGTTTTGGCGTGGGATAGTTATAAAGTTTAAAATTTCATTTCTTCTATTTTGCATTATAATTCGCATTAAAATTTCTACTTCCATTTGCACTATAACTTGCATATGTATAAACTTCGTACTTGCACATTGCAATTGACATAGTGACAATCATACTTCCATTTGTATGAAAATAAAATTAGCCCTATACAACTTCTGCTTTTTTATTCTTATCTCAAACTTTCAGGACATAATTTAAAATCTATAATTAACAAATATTCTTAAATTTCAATCTCTTTGACAAAACAAAGTAATAAGTATCATAGATCCATTGACCATTTTAAAATAATTTCGAATTTCAAGTTAAAATATTATAAAATAAATAGAAGCCTAATTGAACCCCCTCTTATTGACCATAGAGGACTCGTGCATATCAGTGAATCTTCTCCAACTACAAATAAGTGTTTATAGAACTGGCGCCCATGGGAAGGATACAATAGGGAAGAGACAAAGTAAGTATCCTAGAATCTTATGAGGTGTTTCTTTGCTGTGTAATCAATGATCAAATCCTTAAAAATAATACTTTAAATATGTTTAACTTTCATAAATTTTCCTTAAATCATATACATTCACAATTGGCGACCACAGTGGGGCATGTAAAACTGAAAATATTATTATGTATCATATTCGTTGTGGCCCTGTTTAGGATTGAACAAAAAATTTCGATATGAATATAAAATCGCGCTTCGGTACTATTTGCATAAAATCATTCCGCATAAACTAATACATGAAGTCTCCCGATAATAAAGTGACTCTCTATGTATCTGTTTTCAGAGGGATTACATTTGATCCGCTGGCTGTTGATACTAATGAAACACTTGCATCAATATCCCATAAAAATGTAAATTTCGACATGAATCACCTTTGAAACGCAAGTCTGCTTTGTTGGAAAACTCGCAAAATGCTTTCCATTTTATAAAGAATACAAAATTAACTGGTTTTAGGTAAAATACACCGGCAATGTTTAACGAACCGTTCCTTATAAAGCGGATGTATGGCGTTTTATTTGTGAGACGATTTATATTTTTCTTGTTTGTTTGCTCTGGTGCCGAGAACCGCCACATTTACTAAGAATTGGGGTAATACCGCTCCGATGGGACGCCACGACTCAAATCCTGGGAGAGGAATGGCGTTTAATGAATATACACCAATTAAAAAAATAATGTGGAATAAATATGAGATAAAAAATATATTCTGAAAAGGCCTTTGAGAAAATACGCAAGACATGTAATCATATTGCACTGTTTTTTATTTATCTACTAGCACACTACTGGATTTGTATATGAATTATAACCAAAAAAACAGCCACGAATATTATGCAAGTCATATTGGCAACACCGCCAATAAGTCATTTGAAATTTTCAATTTCCCTAAAATGTCAAATGTTGGAAATGTCACAAGGGAAAGTTGCTTGTGATCATGTTCAAATGCTAAGTTGAAACTAAATGTTAATGTTAATATCGTTAATTAATATTTTCTAATTAATTAACGATAATTTCTACAAAGAAAAAGATTCTCATCTTTTTCATTGTAGTTGAGCTTGGAAAAGATACTTTGATCCAGCAAGAAGAAAACGCGACACTATTTTTTAAAATTAGTGTGATTTTCTTCAAAAAAATATTTTCAATGATAAATTACAGGACAATCTTGAATTATTTTCATATTCCTGATATTTTCCTGTTAAATATTTCAACGGCAATGGCTCATATTTTAGAAAAAGATTATAATTTTTTTTAAATTAGATCGCACAGTTATGAGTGCCAATATCTGTTTAAATATACATTAAATATTCTAAAAATGACAATTCATTTGGAATATTAATGTTTTCTTGACCAGATTTTTTAAGTAGACCTTGAAAACAAATGCAATATACTACCTAAAACGTACTTAGCATTTTAATACGAATAGAAGCAATCTATTATTATGATATTATTTTGAAAATTTTATTTTTTTGCAATTTTGCAATTCATATAATTTTTTTATTGTAATAAAAAAAATAATATGAATGCAAATGACGTATTGGCGGTATTTCCAATAAGACGTGACTAATATTATTGGCTGCATTTTGGTTATAATTGGTACAGACTGATGCCGGAAGCCTTTCTTGGGCTAAATAAATAACAAGACAAAATTCCATATGGTGCATACTTGGACATGGCGGACACTGTATAAATACATTTTCAATGGTTTTAGAATATAAAGCTATGCTAAAAAGTGTTATGTACAAGAATCAATATTATAATAAAATAATATAATGCCCTCGCTGTAATACGAATAGAGTTGCCAAAGCATTACTACCTATTTGAAAAACGAGATCATCAAAGCCGTAATCCCTGCATGAATTCGTTGAGATTTGGTAAATAAAAAATTGAAATCTCACTTCTGACGACACGAGCCCTTTTTATTCAACCTCACTTTGAAGACGTTAACATAAGACGCCATTTACCTTATATGTGTTCAGATTGGTCCCATTTGGCATCTAGTACCATGAAATTTCTACACCTATTTCTCTAGCTAGACGAATTACATTAATTTTCCAGATATCCTTGTAAGACGCATTGCACTCTGGAAAAACAGAAGCAGAACAGACATTTATATACCTAGTGACATTTATATACCTAGTAAAGAAAGTAACAATAATTTCAGACAATTTTTGAAAAATTATTTCCCACCTCGTTGGTGCAGCTATAGAAAAAAATTATACTGCTTTGTAGAAACGTCATATTGGAGAGAAGAATAATACTAATTGTTCATAATAATGTCAGGCACTTCGGTATCGGTAAAGGTAAATCCACATTTCTACATTTGGGATAAGGGATTGCCATACCTCTATCTGTCATGCGTGACATATATAAGCCGCCTTACACGCACCCGAAATCAATGTCCGTCCATTTTTCACTTAGTGCTGCGTAGTGTACCCCAACCCAAGAGTAATGATTTTAGGTGAGATGTAATTCTCTCGTATACCCGGACATCATAATTCATATAGTTCCGCCACATCTCGTCAGTTGGGTGGCGTGACTACGGACGGAGTAGCTCCTCGACCGGCACATAAATCAAAATTGGGCCGAGTTCGACAACGTACGTGACACAGCCGCCCGGATTTTGATATTCATCGGAACATTCAGACGAAGGGTCGACTTGGTCGTACACGGAATTCACCGCCCCCGACTTCCTTTAAGGGAAGAAGCGAAAAGGGGAAGTTACTAGTTTACCACGAGCAAGGTCAGAGTTCAGGAAAGAGTTGACAGCGTTTCCTGCGTAAAATATGCCGCTCTAGATCGTTTGCTGATGCCCGCTGGCATTTCCCAGCGGCTGCGGAAAAGATTGTTAAGAGTGGCGCTCAATCGTGTAATTTACTGGTAGAAATCGCTTTTAATATACGAATGACGGAAGGCCTCAAAAATATCGTCAGTCCAGTAGATGTCAAACATTCCCTGGTCACTTAAAAATATTTCAGCATAACAGTATGTCGACGGAAATGGAAAACTATTGAAGCAAAGTATTGTATTATAAGAGTAAGGTAGGTCATTGTGTATTAAAACAATTTTATGGTGTACTGAGTAAATTGTGCACCCGATGTAACAGAAAGCAGATTATTAGGGAAGACGAGAGGTTATTAAATTACATCCAACAATTTTCTAATGCGAAATTTGAAATTAATAAAGCTTTAGCTCGTTTTACCAGTGCAGCTGAAACAACAAGTAACATAATTATCATAAATCAATACTAAATGGAGAAGGAGTTCCTACAGGATAACTGGATTATTAGTCTAAAGACACGAGAAATACCGAGGCTCAAGGCATAGTACATGCATCTCCAGTAACTTCAAGATCGATATATTTGAAATCTTAGTCTGTTTTCCAGATAATCTTGGCATTTAGTTGTGTTTTAGTCCAAGAAACCTCATATACCTAGAAGCATATTCTGAGCAGCGAAACGCGATGCAAGTAGTTTTGTGGCCAGGTACCGTGACTCCGCGGCCAATCCTTAATAATTAAATTTTTTTCCCATTACTTGCATTAGCTCGCTGTGGTGATTAACTTTGTATTTTGCTACATATCGTAGAATCCAGCTTACGTTTATATATTTTTTTAAGTATAATTTCATTTTGATTTTAACGTTACTTTTTGAGAGAGATCGAATTGGCATTATTTTCGTGCATTATTGTTCGAAACAGTGGATTTATTTAAAATAACAATTAGCCTTTAGTTCACCCGAGGTGAATTACTTAAACTATAAGTGCCATCCTTAGGTTATCCTTATAAGTGCCATCCTTAACCATCAGCCCGAACCTTACGTAAAGAATCACCATTGGTAAGAGTTACGAGATTTTCGCTGGTGTCACTTATTTCTCAATTTAAGTAAAAAATTTTAATAATAATAGTTAATGACAATAAGCTTTATTTTCAATTACCTAATTGATTAGCTAATTCATTTATTTATGATTCTGGAACCGGGGCTAAAAGTTAATTTTCCATTATTGCTTTAGGGGTCATAAATAAATAGTTTTAGTCCAAGAAACAGGCAAATTATTGTGACAAAAGCACCTATTGGGAGGCAAACTTTTTCGGAGAAATACATTTTTTTAATATTTGCTTCCCCCATCCCTAAAAAATCATAAAAAATTCAAGTCAGTGGCGTCCGTCGCTGAGGGGTCGTATCTTAGTTGAAAAAAATCGGGATGGCTATTATCATCTATTAACATTACCACTACCGTGACGGCTATTACCATCTTCCAACTAATAGCCGCAAATATCTTGTCAAAGGCTCCGGACCTTCCCTTAAATATTTGACTGAGGGGGGGGGGGTCAAAATTGCGATTCCAAAATCCGTTTCCGATTTATGAATTTTTTAAAACTAAGATACGAATCTCTTGCGACGGGCGGTACTGATTTGGAATTTTTTAAGTATTATTCTCGGTGACCCCGGAGTCTATTTGTCTATTTGGAGGGTAGGCAATTTTTTGTTAAATTATATATTTAAAACACGTTGCAAATTATTTTCTTAATTTAAAAAAATATTGCTCTAAAAAAGTTTGCCCCACCCCCCTAATCTATAACCCTTGCATTTACGACAAAAGTTATGAGGTGCAGTCAAGTTGTAGCACTCAGAGTTGCGCTGGTACCAGTTTTGACGTAAATTTATCGAGAACAGAGAAAATAGACAACCAATTTTTATATCTTTTCGCCTCCCCCTCTGCCCCGCGGGACTTAAAAAACCCACCGTGTCAAGTAAAAGTGTGGCAAAAGTATCAATTAAATAAGGATCGTGCCTCATTCCCGCCTACTTGCAATATACCATTACATAATAAGATTCGGGGTAGGCTGGTACTATGACTTGATCGCATACTCATGATTATGAAGAACTTATTTTATAGTTAATCTTATGCAAAATAGGACAGATCGACCATCACTGGAGTTTTTCCAATAACGATCAACTGACTACACTATTATCTTAATGAAGTAATTATAGTCGACTAAGTGATACCTACTTGTTTCACTTTCGCTTTGTTTCATTATGATCTATTGAATGTAATTAGTTAATGTCATAAATTTTATGTAATTAAAACTATTGATCAATCTGGCTAAGTCTAGAATGAGGCGCTCTAGATTCTCTCCATGGTTTACTCGGTCCTGAAGTAATTAAACTATTACCAAGACATTGCATTGGTGGAATGAATAATTCATAACAAATCCTTTCACTACACATTTACACATTTCTCAAGTTAGACCTTCGATGTAAATGAAAGCAAATAAAAGCTTCATTAAATATTAATAAAACCAGTCATACGAATAAAACTCAATCTTTGAAAACTCGATTCTATTTGAATGTTTTAGTTATGTTTTATATTTAATCCAAAAAATATACATCCCTTTTGGACAACAAATGGTCCTTTGTACCATAACAGAAATTTGTTCACATACTTATTTCTCTTTGTCTGTTAGCCTGACTCTTCACGATGACCATATATCATATATTTTTCTGCATTTTTTTTATTTCCTTCCCTGTTCTCTTTTTAATTTTATTGCCCCTTCTATCAGTCATCCGCTTATATTAGCATTCGGTCTTCTTATTGTGTACAGCATCTTAATATTTTCCCTTTCCATAGCTTCTCTGAATCTACCATTAAAACACGTGGTATTGTCCAACAAAATCTTCATAATAGGCCAGTCATTTAAGACATTCTAGTTCGCAAAAATCCGTTAACTCTGATTTTATGATAAACCAAGTTGGAAACCAAGTTTGCAGCTTTGAAACACTTGTGCTCTCTGCGTGGTGGGGGAAAGACCATGATATGTTACATATATGTTATTACAAATAAAATCACGAGGTATATAAGTAAAACAGTTATTTATTAAATTAAACATAAGACAACCAGAATCAATGTTTTAGAAATATGGATTGATTGTTGATATATCTACTAGGCTCCGCCCATATATGTCATATCGTACGTTGTTCCTATCTCACATTTCGAGTGTACGCGTACCATAGTGTCCATATAGCAGTCGATTTTTGATCAAGCGTTAGTGAACACAACTGTAAAAACGTTAATTTTAATTAACTAAAACATCGATAAATCTGTACCTGATGAGACACGGCCTCAAGAGTCCGTTGCGATCCCGCTGGGACCATCAGATCCACCAAAACCGGGACCATCCAAACGATTCAAATCGTATTAAAAAAAATAAATTAAAATTTTGTTGATTTTGAAAAATGAAATAAACATGTATTATGTAAATAATATGTTAAGTACTAGAATAACATTGTGCCATTACTTCTGCTCTCCTTTACAAAGTAACAAATCTTCAGGGCCTATTTTGCCAAATATCTTATTTAGTCAGTTATTGATGTTATTTATAAAATATCGTGAGAAATAAATAGTCTGCATATGCTTAATTTAATAAATAGCTACATTACACTTATAATACCTCGTGATTATATTTGTAATATGGTTAATGTATACCTAGTTGGTTTTGCTGGAAAGAAAAAAAGTGCAATTAGACTGCATTAGTCTCTAAATGAAGGATATTTTATCTACGAATTTTTATATTTACGAGTTATATCTCAAAAATTATTTTTTTTTAAATTTCATAGTTTTCCCCCACCACGAAGAGAGCACATGGTTTTAGAAGCTGCACACTTGATTTTATGCAGCTGATATGAATTCTAACAACACATCAAAAAATCAGTTACCGGTTTTTTGCAAACTTTTCACGTATTTTCTATATTTCTATAACTCATACATGAACAAATATTGGTAGATCATTAATCGGGCGTTTAAGATGAATGTAATAAATAGCTATTACTCCATTTAAGGGTTTTAAGGGCCTTCATTTTGGATTGAAATAGGCCATATTCCTATAATTTCTGAAAAAAAATTGTCCAGAAAAATTTTTGCAGTGACGACCGCACCTCGACAGCTCTTTTGTTTTTCGAGTATTAAACTGTTAAGATGTGATACAGTTTTGATGGACACATTGTATAATGTAAGTAGGTCCATAACACCATAACATAAGCATTACCCTTTCTCTTTATTTTAATCACTTGCGAAAATAAATTTTAATCGTAAACCGTCTCTGTAATTGGGAAGCTGCCATTTCACTCCAGAGTTAAATTTATGCGAAATTAGTTCGTCATTTGTATCCTTCCTACGCTTTTTCTACCACATTCCTCCATTTTCTGATTACCTCAATTGTCCGCCGTCGCTACCCAATGAAATCTCTACTTTGTGGGCCTTTTACGACGCAGGTAAAAATATATAGCAGTCCCAGCGGAACAGCGGTAAACGTTAATAAATAAAAGTGTAGACTGCTTTACGAGTGCATTGACGGTCACTGCATAATACGGGGCTTTGAGGTGGCCTTATCTCAATTTTCCACACATATCTAGTCATATTGAAGATCATAAGTGTATTGAATATGCACCGCGGTAAACAGACATTCGACATGGAGAGAGCTTAGCAGGATTTTGTAAGTGTTTAATTACTGTAATGATCTTAATACAAAGAGGAATGTTATTCAATTTTGTAATGCTCTTCAGAAGTTAGAGGGAAAAGTTTCATAATTGGATAACGATATTTTTAATTAATTCCTTTGTGTCTCTAAATTTATGAATTGTGATTTATTGAATTTTTATAAGATTTTAAAACAGTAATTAGTATTTGTCTCAGCACGGATTTGCCCAAAATTATAGTCCCACTTAAAATAACAGGTCATTAAAATTCACTGAGATCTCAAGAATTGGGAAGCAAAATATCTCTTCTCTCGCTCCAGATTTTAAAAAGGCAAAAGACACTTTTGCTTTTCAAAATAGTTTACTTCAGAAATTGAAGGTCGACTTTCAACAAACCTCAACGTTT
Source organism: Tetropium fuscum (assembly GCA_964058915.1). Lineage (NCBI taxonomy): Eukaryota > Metazoa > Arthropoda > Insecta > Coleoptera > Cerambycidae > Tetropium > Tetropium fuscum. The sequence goes on along the minus strand of CAXKVY010018466.1, from coordinate 1,188,047 downwards.
TACACACCTGGGAACAACGTCTAGATGTCTAAAGCAATTATGTATTGTCTGTCGTTGCCTTACGTAGTCGTCATTGTCCTCTCGTACACAATGTTAATCCTTTCATAATTTCAGCAACGCGTGCATATATTTCACTAAAATCTAGGCCCACATATTAGTTTAGTTATTTCTGGAAGTGACGTTTTTTAGAAAAGGACTTTGAAAAAGAAATTTTACGAAAATTCTAGGAAATATGAGGGTAAATTGGAAGAAAACTTTGAGGAAAATTCTAGCAAATTGGAAAATTAGGTCAGAAGTTCGAGGTTTCCATTTTTCTTTTGTAGAAATATCACAAAAAATTACGAGAGCAATGAATTAAACATTTCCCTTACCCCTTTTCGATTTATCTACAAAAAAAATTCCACCAAGAAAAATTCCAACAAGATTCCAATGGTCGAACATGACTTATTGGAGTGTTTCTTCTTGTTTGAACCAACGGCATAACCCGGTAAAATAAAATTTATCTAAGTGTTACTGGCACTGAAAGATTAGAACAGTCAAGCTTCTTCAACGACATGTAATTGGCGTAGGTAGGAAATTCATTAATTCTTAATAAGGATATGAGATTTGTCGGATGCACGTTAAATAACTTTTCTTTTAACGTTAATAAAATGTAAAGTTTTGGCGTTGATATTCATTTCTGGCATCAGGGACAAACTATTTCTTTCATAAGTGAGATATATACTTTTTCACAAGGTAAAAAGTTATTTTTATCTTGTCATATGCACCTGCCGTCAAGGGACGAAGAAAAGAATATATAAGTAGTTATAAAATCTTTCCAGAAAATTTTTCTGAATTTCTAAAATTCCTTGAATAAACAAAAAATATTAAAATGCAACCGATGATGAAATATTTAAATGTTGACCATAAATTATAATGGAAATGTAGTTCAATGTAGCTACTACAGACAACTCCTCTTGAAATATTTCTGAAGGCTAAATGACGTTATTTATTAATACAAATTATAAATACTATACCTCCTTAAGGCTCGAACAGCAAAGAGGATAGACAAGCTAAAAATACACCCTGGGAAAGTGGTTTGTCTAAAAGAAGTAGAAAAATGAGGAGACCATGATGACCAATTTGTAATGCCTGTTGGAGATCTGGACAATATGTCTGCATTGGCATTGCATTCATCTCTAATCTTGTTCCACATCCACACTTATATCGGTCAAGTTATGACTAGCGGCGCACAATGAATTAAAAGGGCTTGCGAGTTCATAGGGATGACATATTTTCAGAGAAGGTTTCAAAGGTATTTGCGTATCATTTTTTTCATGGATATCAGATTTAGACCATCGCTTTACGTATCTACTGTTCTGTATAGTGTACTGAACCCTTGATAAATAAGTTTTATATAGTTTTTTTTAAATATTTAGTGATAATATAAAAAAATTATTCAATTTAGGAATCATTAATTTATCGAAAACTAAGTAATAAAATATCTTTAAAGTTTAACGAGTTCTTCAATTGATCTTCCTTTGTACATTTTTTGAAAATTAAACGCCCCGTAGATTTTTAGTTATGAAAAAAATATAGTAAGATGAACTTCCTTCCTCTTTAATGCTTATGAATTCTGTTATATATGAAATTCAATATTTTCTAGCACATAGCTACGAAAAGTAGATATTTTAATAGATGCTAAAATATTTAGCTTATTTTAAAGTTTAACCTCTTCTAGATAAATTTATACGTAATGCTTTTATGCTTAATATATCAATATGTTCAGGTAGAACAAATATGGATAGTGGACCAGATAGTTGGACAAGATGTAAGTTCCTGTCAACACTAATGTCACATAAAACTGTCACTATGAGAATAGTATTTATATTAATGGTAAATTCAAGATCCTCAATAAAGGCGAAATAATATACAACTTCTAAATAATTCGTTTCCGTATACATATAAAAGTACTTATATAAAAGTGACTTTATAACCGGTTTGACGTTACCAATTTATGTATTATATCCACGTCACTTAAATTAGCTTTTTGGCTTTGGTTTCGTTGTCGGCAAATACATTTAAAATTTGAAATTTCAAAAAGGCGGATAACTGCACTTTTCGATTTACCATTTTAAATATCTTTTAAAATTTTCATGTTCGTTCAATGGTAAAAGCCTTTCGCTTAGTACCTTATTCACTAATTTTTGCTAACGTCATATATACACTGAGCTCGTAAAGTTTGGAATAAATTCAATTAATCGCTATTGAAGGATTTTCACAGGAAATCCTCGGACACGTCAACCTTATTTTATAAAATGTCACTTTTTTCAGCCATAGATTTTTTTTTGTTTTGTTCGTTTTTGAGCTATGACGTCATCGACAATTTTTTTAAATGACAACCCATATTTTTTTTCACGGATTTCGATAGAGCACATTTTTCTGAGTGCGAATATGTCAAAAACATAGTACCTTTAACATTAAAGTTTTCGAGATATTCGGTTGCAAAGTTTATAAAATGTATCATGGCACCATGCATAAGCTATCGGGCGGGTCAAGATTTTTAATAGCTTATTGATTCTAATAGCTTATAGCTTATTACATTTTAAAAGATTAAGGAGTAATATTATTTATTTTGGTAGCTTATCGAACATTTTGAAAGATTTGGGAGTAATCTGTTTAATTTTTTAACAACAATTTAAACAAATAAAAAAATATTTTAACAAATAAATGATAAATAATTAAAGTAAAAAATAAAATCAGAGTAAATTTTCAAAGTGACCTCCATTCACTTCCTGGCAATATCCCATCCGCCACTGAAACTCCTGCAGAACCTTACCAACAGTATCGGGTTGAATGGTTCGAATTTCATTGCGAATTCTGTCCTTTAATTCTTCGATGGTATTTGGTCTATTGAAATAGACTTTGCTCTTTAAATAGCCCCATAAAAAGTAGTCTAGGGGAGTGAGATCTGGAGATCTAGGGGGCCATTCGATAGTTCCCCTGCGACCAATCCAATGGTTAGGAAATACATGGTTTAAATAAGCGCGAACGATCACTGCAAAATGGGGTGGTGCACCGTCTTGTTGGTACCATATCGTGTGATGGGGCAGATCTGGATCTACGTCATTTGGGTAAAGTACCGCAAGTGCAGGGACTAAGTCGTCTCTTAAAAATTCTAAATATATTTCACCTGTTAATACGCCTTCAAAGAAAAATGGGCCCAAAATACGATTACCAGCCCAAACGTTAACTTTTTGTGGAAACTGACTACGAGTTTCCATTTTCCAGTGTGGATTTTCAGGAGACCAATATCTACAGTTTTGCCGGTTAACTGTGCCGTCGAGATAAAAGGTAGCCTCATCAGAAAAAACAATATTGCGTAAAAATCCGTCGTCATCAATCAGGCGTTGCAACATGGTTTGGCAAAACTGTAACCTACGGTCAGGATCATCTTCGTTTAACTCTTGGACCAAAACCACTTTATACGGATGCCATTTGTTCAATTTCAAATATTTCAAGACGGAGCTTTGAACTATTCCGTTGTTTGCCGCCACTTGGCGGGTGGGTAAATGGGGATTTTCTTGAAGCTCTAGTAGAACATTCAATTTAACATCTTGTTGCACTGGTGGACGACCCGTTCTAGGGCGATCTCTCGTATGACCCACTTCTAAAAACTTTTGTTCTATTTTGCTAACGGTGGACTGTGTAATTGGTTCTCTGTTTGGATATTTGTTGTTAAATAAACGGCAAACTTCTACTTGTGTGCGAGCTCTGTCCCCGTAACCGATCATCATCAAAATTTCGATTCTTTCCCTTTCACTCAAACGACGGACCATTTTTAAATAAAATGAATTATGATGGAATAATGATTAATCAACTTACTTAATGATATTATTCAACTGATTAAAACACAAACTTGCGAGGAAAAACTTCAAAATTGTGACAACTGTCAAAACTGTTGTTTTTCCTGCGCTTTCTTGATAAATGATTAGCATTGCTTGTATAATTCATTCTTAAAACTTTGCAACCGAATATCTCGAACACTTTAATGTTAAAGGTACTATGTTTTTGACATATTCGCACTCAGAAAAATGTGCTCTATCGAAATCCGTGAAAAAAAATATGGGTTGTCATTTAAAAAAATTGTCGATGACGTCATAGCTCAAAAACGAACTAAACAAAAAAAAATCGATGGCTGAAAAAAGTGACATTTTATAAAATAAAGTTGACGTGTCCGAGGATTTCCTGTGAAAATCCTTCAATAACGATTAATTGAATTTATTCCAAACTTTACGAGCTCAGTGTATGGAATTGCTTGAAAACTAAATTTTAGTTTTATGTAAATTTCGACTAGATATACATATCTGGGATGTATGTATGTATGTATGTATGTATGTATGTATGTATGTATGTATGTATGTATGTATGTATGTATGTATGTATGTATGTATGTATGTATGTATGTATGTATGTATGTATGTATGTATGTATGTATGTATGTATGTATGTATGTATGTATGTATGTATGTATGTATGTATGTATGTATGTATGTATGTATGTATGTATGTATGTATGTATGTATGTATGTATGTATGTATGTATGTATGTATGTATGTATGTATGTATGTATGTATGTATGTATGTATGTATGTATGTATGTATGTATGTATGTATGTATGTATGTATGTATGTATGTATGTATGTATGTATGTATGTATGTATGTATGTATGTATGTATGTATGTATGTATGTATGTATGTATGTATGTATGTATGTATGTATGTATGTATGTATGTATGTATGTATGTATGTATGTATGTATGTATGTATGTATGTATGTATGTATGTATGTATGTATGTATGTATGTATGTATGTATGTATGTATGTATGTATGTATGTATGTATGTATGTATGTATGTATGTATGTATGTATGTATGTATGTATGTATGTATGTATGTATGTATGTATGTATGTATGTATGTATGTATGTATGTATGTATGTATGTATGTATGTATGTATGTATGTATGTATGTATGTATGTATGTATGTATGTATGTATGTATGTATGTATGTATGTATGTATGTATGTATGTATGTATGTATGTATGTATGTATGTATGTATGTATGTATGTATGTATGTATGTATGTATGTATGTATGTATGTATGTATGTATGTATGTATGTATGTATGTATGTATGTATGTATGTATGTATGTATGTATGTATGTATGTATGTATGTATGTATGTATGTATGTATGTATGTATGTATGTATGTATGTATGTATGTATGTATGTATGTATGTATGTATGTATGTATGTATGTATGTATGTATGTATGTATGTATGTATGTATGTATGTATGTATGTATGTATGTATGTAAATTGTGTAAATTGAAACTTTGCACACTTATCAAAGACCGATGATAATACAATGATACGATAACTTTGTCCTCATCCGTGATGGTGAGGACGTGTCTCGCATTGGCATTGGCGCATTCGCGACAATAGAGCATTTACTGAAAGGTACATTCATTAAATCTCGGACCACACACCGCAAAAAATATTTTTTTCATAGCAGCAATTAATCAACATAATTTTCAGTGAAAAAAATTGTAGTTTAAATGACCTAAAAAATCGCCCTTTAAAGTGAAACCGAGCTAAAAAGTAAAAAATAATGTTTAACTCAATATAATTAAATGCTTTTTACTAAGTTTAAAATAAGAATAATAGAATAAAGTAATAATTCATAAGCGTGGGGATCATGCACCCCACGCTTTTTTTACTATAAAATATTTTTTTGTCAATCACTTTATTCTTATTTTTTACTGAGTAAAAACATTTAATTATATTGAGTTTAAATTGAGTTAAACATTATTTTTTTACCTTTTATTTCGGTTTCCCTTTACAGAGTGTTTTATAATTTTTTAACTATCATTTATTTTCTTTCTTTGTCAAGATATTCAGGGAATTTTTCTAAGGGTACGCCATTTAATAACTGTACTACGTTTTCAGTTTTGATGCACGGTAAAATATTCCACATAAACATGTTTAAAGTCATGAATTCCCTTTGGCTTATATTTCTCTAGGGAGCACCTAAACTACATGTTTTTTAATGGAACTTTTTAACTGCCGTTCCAAAAACGCTCAGTTCAACCTGCAATATATATTTAACTTGCACAGATGTACACGAGCCATAAATATAGCGGTACGTGTTGTAGCACGTACCATATGGTGCACGTGCTACATTTCAATGTGATTAAAATGTGTGTAGTGTAATACACGTTAATGAACTGCCGGCTTTTCGTTCATGATCATAAATTCACATTTAATCCACGATAATATTTAGTGTTTAATACAACAGCAAACCATATTCGATATGATTTAAGCAGGCCACATAAATATGTAAAAGAATGTACAGGGTAAGTTTCCACATCTCACGTATCCTTGTCGATTTATAGTACAGTCACTAAGGTGTTACAAAAAAGAAGTTACTTGGAATTTTAAAAATGAATGGTGATTTTATAGATTTCGAAGGGCTCTTCTACTTTACGACCTCATATCCTTGCCGCTCGCGCCGCCATATTGGAAAAATGGTGCTTAAAAACAGTTTTTTGACAATATCTCATTTCTTACTGAATTTACGATAAAAACAGTTATATAATAAATTAAACAAGAAAATTTCCTATAATTTATGTAATAACCTTTTTTTTTGTATAATGAATAGTTTTAGTGTTTTAGCGTAACAACATATAAATATTGTTGTTTTAAACATATTTTTTTACCCTTTCTATAGAAAACTAACATATTACGAGTACTCGGTTTTTTAATTGATTAAAATAAACTCGACAGCGTTGGATTTGTTAATAGAGCCAAACATAGTTTGTCATAGTTCGAATGATGAAGACTACGTACAAAAAAAAACAATACTTGAAGAATCTGGCGATGAAAATGACGTGCATAATAAAATGTTTGAATGGAAATTCTAAATTGCAATTTTTATTTAAATAGTATGTACGATATGAAGTATGTATTGCTGTATTCAATCAGGATTTTAATTAAAATAAAATCAAATACATTTGTCAAATTCGAAATCAGCAACCTCAAAAACCCCAAGATATCAATTTTTATGCGGAAGAATTAATTTTAAATCATTTTTGGCCGCCCTTTAACTTTTTAAGAAAAAAATAGCGTCCTTGAAAATCCCGTGATATTAATTTTCATGTAGAAGAAATAATTTTTGTTTTCTTTTAAACAATTGTCGAATTCAAAATCAGCGGCTTCGACAACACCAAGATATCAATTTTCATGCAAAAAACAAATTTTCAAACATTTTTGGTGGTCATTTTGAATCCGCCATTTGTTTTTAATATTGTCGAAGTAGAAATCAGTGGAGTTGGAGTTCTCGAGGTTACCGAGTTTCAGAAAAAAATCATTGTTATTCACACTTTTGACCAGGTTTTTTGCGTTTTGGACGATTGTCAAATGTGTGGATTTTCCGCAGGCCAATAATGTTTTTGTTTTTCTATAAAAGCTTTGGTCAGTCAAAAAACATTACCTCGCAAGCCATCATCTTTCTCTTTTCTATAAAGTATGTCGCTACGAAAGGTTAACCTGTCTTGACAGTTATTGCCGTCTAAATATTGAATAGGCAAAATACTATACGGTTTAAAATTATGACGCTGCAATTCCGCCACTTTTTTTTATATATATCCAATTCTATTAATGTAGGATAGGATGTTTAAAGTTGATTTTCAGTAAAATATTATACCACGTTAAGTTCTGTATCTTCTACTGTTTTCATTCTTCGCCTTTCCTTTTTCTTATATTTCACAGACTCGGTATTCCTACACTTTTCATGTCTGTTTTTAAAAATATTATGGGCAATAGATGGTCTTATGGAGAGTCCGAGAAAGATACTTATTATTTATTACCCTTCTGAGTACAATTCAATAGCGCTTAAAGTGGACAATAAAAGTTTGCCAAAGCTAGCTCGCCTTAATAAAAAAGAAATTAACGACGGCGACGCGACGGTTCGTATACGAGGTATCGAAGCTACTAATCTCGTGGACGCGTTACGCAACCAAGACCACTAGAGACTAATGCATGGCAATATCTAAAGAACACAGAAAAAGACAAAAATAGAATATGGTCACGAGGGACAAAAAAATATGGCTTACCTTAATTTAAGATATTTAATCCAGCCTCAGCTGTATGCGACGATTTCAAAATTAGAAACACATAAACAGTGACGTCCTTAAAAATCCCAACTATATGGAGCGTGACTCAGTACGTTATTCATTAAGAGAGAACTTAAACTTCAAAAAAATAACAGGCAGCTACCACGCCATTTATGCCAAACCATAGTAAAAGAAAATAAGATGGCCACTCCGATAGGGCGGAGACACATTTTACTCGCCATATACCTATCGATCCTTTATGGCCTTTACGGGACCACAGAGAACAACAGAACAGAAAGATCAAGGAACAGAAGTAGCACAAATAATATGCGATAAGAAATCATTACCAACCGTGACCTAAAGATAACGCATTGGATAATGCCGCTAAGAAACTTGTAATCATTCACACCTGAGTCCTAATCACGAATGTTAGAGGGTTAGAGGGAGAGGTGTTCATAAAATCGTCGCTTTTCATAAAATTATATCAAAGAACGTACATATCTACAATATACTCAAATATTTAACTTATGTCAACTAACGAAAAGTGAACGTAACATTTGTTGCACTGAATATAAATTTCAAGCAACTCTCTCTCCGCATGAATATCTTATTTTCAAAATAACTTGCTTCTTTAAGAACACTAGGTATTTTTTACGCTAATATCTAATAGTCAATAACTATCTCATAAAACTGGATTACATAATATGTCCATTAATAAACAATGCAGAGTGCAATGCAGATTCATGGCGATTTTGATGTCTTTTGTTTTATATTAGGCACCAGTGATGGAATAAATTGTTAGTAATATCTCACGACAAGCTGAAGTGATTATATAACAAGTCTATACGTTTGGGCAACATACGTGTTCCAATAAAAAAATATATACACATTTTCCACACTGTTGTGTGAAATTGTAAGATGTTTTTAATATCCGTTTTTTGAATATAATAATTTTTGTCCACTATATTTTTGAACGAGTTAAATCTGCAGCAGAATATGAATGAGAGAAGGGGAGGTATTCATTTTAAGAATACAATCAACATAAAAACAATTGAATCGGTTTAAAAGAATGGCCCAAATCGCGATTTATCTGAAATGTGTTTATTCGTGAATTGACAATCTTTAGCGTCAGATGCACCTATTAAGAAGATAAAGGACCCATCAGATGAGAGGAAAGTAGTGAAAATTTATTATAAAATATTGTATGATCCGTATGGGCCGTTCTTTTAGTAACCGATTCAATTATATTCATAAGTTATAAAATAATAAAATTACGAAAATATTGAATCCTAAAAAAATATTTCTAAACCAGTCATTATTGCAGTTATTAAACCGATTATAAATGTAAAATACTAATACCGACTAAAATTTCTAGAACGTTAAATATGAAACTATCGGAAGATCAGTTTTTAGTCGTTTTTAAGGCCAAAAACGTGAAAGGAACTTTTTCTTATCCAACATTTAATAAACAATTATAATTTGGTAGCATATCGTCCTGGTTTTCCCTCAATACAAATTTATTCCACCCCGGAATAAACACATGCGAAGCTTGACACGTGATGAAGGAAAACCGGCGTCCCTTTCTGTAGGAAAATGTTGGCATAAGTAACTCTATTAGGGTTGAGGAGCTATATAGGACGACCCGAAATTACGGACTTATGCATACTTGCAGACCCAGATGTATACAAAGAACACAAGTCATTGGTGCTTAAGAACCGTTGAAAGCAACCTCCCTATATGGACAGCGACGCGTGAGCGGATTCCCCGTTTGGCATGAGCATGTTTGAGGGATCACATCAAATGTATAATTCGATGCGCAAAACGTATCGGATTATCTAGTTTACATGAAATTCGGTGGATTGTCAGATGCAGGATTTGTATGGTTAAACATACGTTAACGTTACGTTTGGATACTTTTAAGAGGATTAAGGTAAATATTTTTTAAGATGAATGGCTGTTCCTTGTGAATAGGCAATACATGTAACATAAATTTGTATATGTATAATATTGTCAAATTATAGGTACTGTATAATAAGTTCAAATAGGAAAAGAAGTATAAATAGTAATAGGTAGTTAGTTGTCCCTCTAAATGTGAGCCTTTTTTGTCATAAAAGTACTATAAGTGTCATTATAACTTCTTGCTATCAATGAAAAATTAAAATATAAATGGCTAATTATATAAATGGTAAGTAGAAATTTGCACCATATATACCACAAGTTGTATCATTCTAAGGAGTAGAAGCGAAGTCGCAACCCTCTAGGACTTCAAATAACCGAGATACGCCCCCTGACCCCATTGAGAATAGTTGCGGCATAAGAACATGTGGACTACTTCCTATGTAATTCTTTAAGACACCCTGTATACAATATAGAATAGTATGGAATAATCGAGAAACTTCTTGAAGTTTCAAGAACCTAGAAAATAATATACCAGGGCCGATCGTATATAAGCCAATCATTACAGAGTCAGTTTAGTTTAGACAAGTTAAAGTAATAAGTAACTGAAATTCTTCAGTGTGCGATAGTGATGTATCATTGTAAACCGTTGTGTCTTGTTGAGTTTGGAAGTTATTAATATGTATTTAGATTTTGGATATTACCACTTATTATACGAACCCAGTGGCGTAATAATATAGTCGCGTAATGGTCCTAAAATGGTTGTTAAAATAGATCTAGCGACTGGAGGTAATATAAGGGTTGCAATAATGTTAAATTCACGACTATTCCGAGTCACAAAATTTCTTGTTTTGTAAAGGTCATATATGGTAGGCATAAGGCGCCTCACCAATGGATGGTCCTTACAAGGTCACTATGAGGACGTAAAATATCATTTTCAGAGTCACTACAACACTGAACATGATTGAAAACAACTGAAAACAACAGTTGTTAGTTGTTTTCTCTTTAGTTACTGTTAGAGTTCGTTCGCCGCTACATTGGTAAAAGAATAATAAAACCTCATTATCTCAGAGAGGTCATATAATGAGCCGTGTAAAGAATATTGAAGAATACGATAAGGCCACTATAAGACCTAGAAATACGACAGTAAATAAAATTGAATCCAATTATAAATACAACCTTACTTGTCTTTAAGCTGGTTTTGGATAACTGAGACCATGTCGGCCTAAAATTGGTATCATCAAACCAATTTTAGGGCGACATGTTCTCAGTTAAAACCAGCTTAAGAGGTTTGTTTCGATATGACTTTGATACTTTTTGAGTTGTCATGCGATAAGACTTTGAAACGAGAAACTTGATGTTCCAATGTTGTGACAGTGGTTTTATGTAGGTCATATACAACCTAATTGTTGAAAAATATTATAGAAATTCTTAAAAACCGTTTACAAACTATCCAGATATAAGTAGTTGTCACGTAACGCGGATGTAAATCCGTCACGTCCAAAAGCAAGTTATATTGAACGTGAAGATGTCATCACGTATTTATAACACTTAAAATGTTATTTGGTATTCAATATGATTGTATTAACAATAGAAGAGGTTCCTATTCTCTTCTATTGTTACCTCTTTTCAATAGAAGAGGTTTTATAGTAGAGCCATTATCAACATTAACATTGTGCATTTAAAATATGGAAACTTAAATTATATACCAGTTTGAATAGTATCCGTAATATATTAATGGCAAGGTGCTTCAATATATCTACGTGTCCATATTTTAAATGCACAATGTTACGTTGATAATCGCTCTACTATAAAACCTCTTCTATTGAGAATCCAACGTAAATGGGAGACGGACCACTTACAGCCAAGATGGCTAGAGCAGTTTACTAGAAAGGAATGTTTACGAGTGAACAGAAACGTTCGGAAAAGTGTTATTGCCGCAGTCCGTTTGGAGAGGCCATCAGTAAGCGAACACAACTTTGCAGGGACCCTAGAAGTTGATGGTTCTCGAAAATTATTTTATTCTATCTACGTGGTGACTTAGATGGCCATGGAACTATGCCGAGCACTTGAAGAAACTTTGCGCGAATAGTCGATATTTAGCGCTGGGATGGATTGTAGTTTCCCACTGCTCCAGAAGTATCCATTTAGAAGCACAATTTGTGGAGAATATCCAAGCATTTCGGTTTGTAGTATACTTTTACTTACAATATTTTATCGACACTAAATTAATTCAAATGTTTAAAATTCTCAGACACAATTAATTATTCAGCAATCTACCGATGTTTCGTGAAATGCATCATCAGGCGACAAGAATATTAATCAATTTGTCTAACAGTTGCCAGAGTTTTTCTTGACACATCTACATTTGTAGTGATGTTCGGAATTAAATATTTCCTTTGATGATTGCACTTTTATTTCTAAATATACCGATGTTAATATTGGTACTTACCATATTATGCTACTGAAACGAAAGTTTGCTATACATACATACATACATACATACTTTACTATACATAATTTTTTTAAGTTTCTATGACTTTGGAAACGTTGGTGACAACTACTCTTGATTCTTAAAATGTAAAAATAATGTCTTGATTTTAAACCCTAGTAGGCCAGACGTCAAAGGATCATATCGGAGGGGTCAGAGCATTTCGATCTTAATGAAACTTTAAGATGTTATTTGTGGGTGCCCATTAGTGGCTACACCCAATTTATCTCTCAAAAAAAATACCCGTGGAATTTTGTGGGGGGGGGGGCGAAAAACCCCAAAATGTTTGCACATTTTTCGAAATATTTCGAAAACTGTTGATTTTAGTGGACAACTTCAAATTAGTAAATTATAGAGGATTAAATTTCCCGTAATTTCTACTAGTAAAACGTATTTTTAATCTGATTATATATCGGATTAAGAATCTGGAAATGTTCGGCATTTTTGTATAAAAAAGTGCAATAAGTTCGGCTTTTTTTTAAGGTACTAAGTACATGGCGACTGGCCTACAGATCAGTTTTATATTTATTAAATATACGAAAACTAATTACCGCAGTATAAAAATTATTATCTAAAATTAAGTAAATTATCAAGTTTCAGCAAAATCCAATATAAGTGACTTTTCTCAGACTATACGCATCGCTTACCTTATTCCGAACTTCGTACTTTACAAATTAATAAACTAAAACCCACCCAAACTCCTTACAGAATGTGGTAAAACATCCAAAACTCTTAGCAGAATGTGGCATTTTACGAAGATGTAGAGGATTATTTCCGCGTCGTTTTCATATCAGGACATTCACTGAATTATTTATAGAAGTCATTTGTCTGAAAAGTTAATTAAGCAAAATTGTCAAATCATTTAAAAGCGCTCCCAAACAGCTTTCAATAAAAGGCCTTTGTGGTCGCAATGAGAATAGGATTCATATTATGGCCCGGAATAAAGCGATCCTAAAAGGGCCAGCGGACACAAAAGAAATTAGTTTCATTAGGTGAAAATATTACGTGAAATGAGTTTGGAAAACAATCACATACCGAAGCTGGGCAATATATGCCATCGGAATTGCAATACTTGAGGCCTTGAGGGAGGTGTGGCTATATTATAACTTGAGGGTCTGGAACTATTTGGCATTTAAACATATTTCCCGATTTAATTTAAAATGTGTTTATAAAAAAGTTATATAAAGTTATATATAAATTAAAGTAGGCGCTAATCAGCACAGTTGCTAAACTAATTCGATACTATTTTATTATAATAATATTATAACTTGTGAATAATTTTTAAAAAAATACTCCACAATAACAGTTGTTAATAATTTCCAGAGTTTTTGTTCCAGAGAGTTCCAGAGCTAATATGTATAAAATGCCTAACAAAAAAAATCAATCAATTTAAAATTTATTTCTTTGCAGTATTGACTGAATTGTAAATAAATAATGGAAGCAGGACTCTGCTGTAAGAAATACGCTTCCGGAAAAGTACAGGAATTTATTTTCGCAACTTGATTGCTGCTGTCAAAAATGCAAACAAAAAATATAAAAATATTACATCATTGGCGAACCTCTTTAACAACTCTTATGGATACGTCAAGCGCAAAAATGAAATTAACAATAAACACGATGCTTATTAAGAAAAATGTACCGCCACATTTCAATAAACTATTGCACTTAGCAGATAATAAATAAAAAAAATTCGAGTTCCCCTTGTATTTCTGAAACCGTTGATTTTTCGATATGCAAGAAAAATTATATTATTTTTACGAATTTGAACATAACTAAGTCAAAATTTTTAAAAATCCTTGGGAAATTGTGGAACATTCAACAACTTAAAATTGGATCGCGCAACAAAGTTTTACAATATCTCGGCTTCTAGACAACGTAGAACCTTCTTTTTTTGTAGTCTAAGGTAAATCGACGAATATTAAAAAAATATTGCCCTGGAAAGTTGGTAAATGTCGGGAAAATTTACGTATTTTATAATCGACACTTTATTTACATCGTTAGTGCTAATATTTTTCAATAAATCTCTACTTACTTACTTTTCTTAACGTTCAGACACTTGTAATAAATTAAATCAATTTTTCTCTATAACAACTGGCCTATAAGGACAAACGAAGTACGCACTACATATTTTGATGATCTGCTTCTTCTCTATATAGGTAGAGAATATTTTTAATAGAGTTATTTCATATTTGATAAAATGCCTATAAATAACGTATGAATCAACATGTTTTCGTCTCTTATATCGTTTAGTTGTACGTTAATATCACTCTACAGCATGTTACATTAAATAAAATACTCCTAACTTTACATACGAGGATGGATAACCTCGACCAACTTGGCAGGTACACAGTTTTTGCTATATAGTCCCTAAAGTTATAGACCGAAAAAATTATAAATTTACTGATATTAGCCATAGCAAAAACCGCCCTTTTTGCCACCAAACCTCGGCAACGAAGTTAAAAACTGTCATACTATACGTGAAAGTACAATTTACCAAATTAAACATAAATTAGCACTTCTGCCGGATGTATTTTACTGTTATATAATTGCAAAACATCTGATTCGCCATTTGCATTCACACCATAATTTAAATTTTGAATTCAAACAGATGCTTTAATGTTTTATCGCAGAACGGAACTAATAGTATTTTATAATGCTATTGATGCTATTTCCATATATAGTAAATCGGATTATTTTCATAATAATCCCTATTTAATAACGTTTGACCTGTACTGTTTGTAACATCGAAATATGAGACATAAAAAATTCTCAAAGGATATCCACAATTGCCGCAATCGGAGATCGGGGCAGTAGGTATAACTTTTCTTACAGCAAGCTAAAATCGTCACTATAAAGGCGCTTTCATTCTAGTTGTTATGTTTTGATAGAATACTAACAACGAATAGCTCTATTCATTATTAACTTCTTTTTCAAGAATTATTGTTGACCCCACTTTACCACAAAACGTCGATGGTATTAGGCAATTTAGTCATCCAAATGAATGCCAATGATGCCGATGTGACACGGCCGAGGAACGTGTAAAATGGAAACATTTTTATTCTGCATCACATTCACCATCCTCCAATTGTTTTATGTTATGACGAAAGGTATATACCTAGTGTGATTAATATTTTGTTATACTACATGATAATGTCATAATGTGATGGGCAATGTATATAAAATCATTTGTTTTTCTTTAAATTCCTGGAAATCGGTAATAGGTACTTGACAACGCTGTAAAAAAAGAGGTAGCACGTGTGAAGAGATCGGTATAATGAGGATTTTTTGGTCGGGTTTTTATGTCTCATATTTCGATGTTACAAACTATACTTCATTCAGTTCCATGAATTTAAAAATTAATATACATAATTCTACAACCACACGTTTCAACCTCAATGTCGTGCATAATATTATATATTATATATTTTGCTAGAAATTTTAAGTATATTATTTTAGGTCGTACCTGATACAGTTTGTCAATCCACGGCCTATGTATAGTCACTCTGTCAAATAATTTGAACCCTTGCAAGGCAACATCATCCCCCGAAATATCCGAACCTAATCATGAAAATAAATACCCTGATACAAGCTCTTTCTCATATTAGTTTGCCTTCTTAACTAAACCTATCTGCAGTTACCTATATATATTAAGTATAGAAAAAGGTTAGTTATCATTCGAATTTCGACGATTATCAACATTAATATTTCGTTTCATCTTTGTCCTGTTGGTACATTATAATCTGTGCAAACCGGGAATATGGTAAATATCATTTAATATAGAAATAAGATGCTTATAATACAGTTTACTGAGGCTCGTATTAGGATGCCGTCCAGCCTTAATAACTATCAAATAAATTCAGATTCTATAATGGTTATTTGTTTAAAAAGAGGTAATAAAGGGGTACCCAAATCAATTTATACATGAATCTTACATTCATATATCTATATACTCTTTACTAAACGCAATAGCAATGATTCTTAAATTACTTTTTGATGGCCCTAGACAATGTCTTCGGTCTACGCTACAGCTACAGTAATGCAACAGGAGTCGCTGACAATATTTTAAATTAATTGTGTAATTAATTAACAGCAACTACTTCTCGAGTTCCAAATAAACAAATTTAGGAACAGCAAGGGGAAGGATACGCTATATGATAAAAATTAAATTCTCTTGCACACCGAGATCTCCATTTGAATTACTAATTATCATTTAAAATTGATTGTGGTACTCACTTTTTAAAAAAATACGAATAAAATAAACACCTGTAGAGCATATAAATTACGGCTTTACGGGACATTAATTTAGAATCTGATAATATAATAATTTTTCTGAAAATCGGGGTGTATCTTCATGTCTCACCCTGGGAAATTAAAAGGAAACGAAACAGCTTTGGTTACTTTCGCATCGTAACTGAAACTTTATCTCACCAAAATTGAGTATAAAGGTTTTAAGATATAAAGCTATTTATCTTATTGAGGATGCAGTCAGAAATTTAAAGGTTATTATATAACACTGTTTTGTCTTTGTTAAGCTTTAGGAAATGTTTATTACATTTCCTAAGACGTCCAATGAAATCCATTCCAATGAAACCAATCCTTGAATACAATCAAACTGCTGTTTAAACATTTTAAAACTTTGAGACACTTAAGTTAACTTAAGTTACATAAGTTACATAAATAACATTAAAAGATTAAAACTCAACACACTTAAAACGGATTTACATAGTTTAAAATATTACACAGATATTATTTATGTTAAGTTAGCTTAGAAAGTTTCTTAATGTTCTAAAATGTTTAAACAACAGTTTAATTGGATTCAATTACGAGCATAATCGAGTTCTCCAGATTTATTTTGCTTAACTGCGCAAGATCTTTCATAAAAACATCCGCTAGTCGCTAATATGACTGCGAAGCTGACAAAATTACCTCTTCTGGATAGCCACGAGATTGCTTTAGAGAAATCATCTGAATATTCTTTTGATAGTCGGATAAAAAAAGATATATTCATCCTTATATTTTCATTTCCTGACAGGCCGTGACACCCTTAAATAGGAATTTTAAAGAGGACCAATCGTTGCGCGGTGTTTTGTAATTTATCTCACCGGCTGTCATACTTCATCTGAAATATAATTGTAGTACAGGTAAATTTAATAGAAACAATACATTACTCACATGCGAAAAAATAAACATTCTCAGACGTCGCAAACAAAAAACGATATATCATAAGCAATGATTTATTTATTAATCTGCACCCTAAAAATCTCGCAAAATATAATTCCCCGCCAAGGAAAGAATTGGATAATATTTCAGAAACATTCTGAGCAACTAAAATATATATAAGCAGTGAAAAAGTATTAATAACTTTGGTCATTGTTCACTCGGCGGCGTGCTTTCTATTTGAATAAAGAACACAATGCTTGAAGAAGTAATAAAAAAGGTTTAAGCTATCGACTGGCAACCTTGAATGCCATTCATTTCCTTTCTTTGTCATTTTTCCAGCACAAAGTGTATACGGTTTTTACCAACAGGATATTAAATTTTCGGGCAAGTATGCATTTTCTGGAGTTCTGGAGTACGGAAATTATAATCTCGGTTGTTGTGAAAAGGAAAAGTTTTACTCCAATTTATTTTTGGATTGCCACGACAACCAAACATACCATTAAGTTTAGTATTTGATTGATGGCTTAATATGCAATTTCCACTAGTGATCCCTGAACTTTAACCAACTACGCTTATATTTTCAATGCTACACAGTTAAGACGAATGTCTAAACGTTTTGAATGGTGGCGCTTTTTCCATTTATTAATAGATCCTAAGTAATATACAAAAATAAAAATAGTCACAGCATTGATTGGTTAAAGTATAATATATGTCTTAATCTATTATATTAATTAATCTATTATTATCTCTGTACTAGCATGTATAGCGTTCCTCGTATATATACACTAGCCAAAAAAATCACTTATTTAAACTTCAAACAAAGTTCATATCTGTTGCTAGCAACAATGAGAGAACAAGGTAGGTAATAAACGAAATTTTAGCATTGAACTAAAGGTGAATATTTTAAAAGAGATTCAAAATGGTAAATCGAAAAGTGCTGTTAGCCTCCTTTTGGTATTCCTAATTCCATAGTGCATACGATTTGTAATAGTCTAGCCACTAATAAACCATTAATAAACTAATATAGTTTAAGAAGTAAAGCTAATATTTTGAATAAATTATTTGAATTTTTGTCTGAAAACTTATAACATACCTACCTACGTTATAACTAGAATTTTTATCGGCGATTTTAAGAAAAATAAGGCTCTTTTATGGTTTATTTTGCACGTTAGGCTGATATTTACCTGTTTAAAATTCACCTTAGGCTATCTAAGTAGGGCTTATGAAGAGTTTTAAGTTTGTCAATAAAAACCCTTTAATTAAATCGTCCCCGCTGCCCTGTTAATCTATATCTGAATATAATGTTAATGAAGATGCATATTCATGATAGGCTCTTGAGTCACTCCTTGCTTGCCGCGTTCGAAGTATTTGCTCTTACGTCAGTAGTTAACTAACTTAATGAGATATATATCGCCTATAGGGTTAAATTATTTGGTATCGCATTTCAAATACGCGCTCGAGAGCAATATGTAGTTGTTTGGTGTGAATAATATGTTCAAGTCGTTATTGATTTTATATCTCTAGCTTTTGTTCTTGTTTCAGAATTTGATTGACTGCTTTAAGAACCTCTTATTGTATCGTAGAGATACATCCTTCCGGCCCGCTATATTTCGAGTAGGTACCTCAAAGTAAGGCAAAATCATGATTATATGAGAATATTTTGTAATGTGCAATTTCAACTCTAATAAAGGAGTAAATATTGATCAATGAGAGCGTATCCCATTTTCGGCACATGTGGCATTAAATTGACAAAAAATCATTATTATAGTAGGTAATGATTTTAGCGAAATATTTTGCGAGCGCTTTTTTTTCACAATCATCATAATTGCCAACGCTTCTGGAAATGTTCCGCTCTCGTCTCCAAAGGATGGTAAACCTACTACGGAATCCTCGCCCTCTATGGTAACCAGAATTAGAAAATTATACTTATCATATAGATATTTAATGTATATGGTTAGGCAACACTATACATATATCAAGAATATTGGATCGTGGAATATTCTTATTTGCCCCTGCCTTCAATATTCTTATTTTGAATTCAGTGCACTGTTCCTGCTTTGTGAAAAGCACTTGAGAGTTTATATTTCTTGAAACACTGTGGGCATATCGAACCACATAAATAAAAATATATTAGTATCGTAGTAGAGTATTATTAGATTAGACAGACAGTACTTATATAGAAAACCCGCTATAATATTGTATTCACAAATTAGTAATCATAGATATTAAATATTATTTCCTTTAATTCTCCTTTTCTTATCCTCCTGATCTTACCCGTAATCTTTAACAAAAGTTGTGTAAATAGTGCCACCTCTAGAGGACAAATGGTGAGTACTGTTTGTAACATCGAAATAAGAGACATAAAAAAAATTCAAAGGATTTGCCGCAATTGCCGCAATTGCCACAATTGCCGCAATTCGGAGCTCGGGGCAGTATAACTTTTCTTACAGCATGCTAAAATCGTTACTATAAAGGCGCCTTCATTGAACAAGTTGTTATGTTTTGAGAGAATACAAATAACTAATCAATTTTAACACAAAACGCATCAAAATAATACACTAAATTGAGGAATAACTACTGTATTACTTCTATTTCAAGAATTATTGTTGTCCCCACTTTACCACAAAACGTTCGATGGTATTAGGCAATTTAGGCATCCAATGAATGCCAATGATGCCGATGTGACACGGCCGAGGAACGTGTAAAATGGATCCGTAATATTTGAATGGGAAACATTCTTATTGTGCATCACATTCCAATTGTTTTATGATATGACGAAAGGTATATAGTGTGATCAATATTTTCTTATATTACATGATAATATCATAATGTGATGAGCGATGTGTATAAAATTATTTGTTTTGCCTTAAATTCCTGGAAATCGGTTATATTTGACAACGCTGTTAAAAATGCGGTAGCAGTTGTGAAGGGATCGATATAATGAGGGCCTTTGCTCGGGTTTTTATATCTCAGATTTCGATGTTACAAACTATATTGTAACATCGTTACAAACATTGTTATACTTGTAGACAATATTACTGTTAATTTAAAAAATGTTAATAGATACCGTCCCCTGATGATAAATGATATAGTAAAAATATTCATAGTATGAAAAGAACCAGCATAATAATTTAAACAGTATTTTCAATCAATATTATTTGGCCTAAGGCTAATTCAGATAATTAAGGTTTAAAACCTCATATAATCTGCGATTTTATTGCATAGAAGAATATCTAAAAGTCCTAGATACTTGCACGTATTTTATAAAATGCGACAATAAATGTTTCTTAAATGTCTCGATTCGAGCAAAACAAAATTCGGTGGTTTATTCATAACTTTGCAGTATGCAGTTTCATGATAAGTGACACTTATTAAGTGTAGCAATGTGGGGACGTAACCTCGCAGTTCTAGTCAGACGAGGTCTGCATTTTTAGTTCCAACAAAGCGGCTAGGAATGAGCTAAATGAAAATTTGCATTAGTTGTGAATTTCGACGTAACAAAATAGATATTTCCATGTTGATTTTTTATTTTATAATAGAAACTGTATATGCCAACAGCATTCTATCAATTTCTATCACAATATTATAGCACGTTTTTATTTACCAGGTATACCGTTATATGAAAATATGATCGTAGAAAAGCTGACAATGGTAGATAATTAATGCCCCTACAACTTTTACCCCTACAAATTTATGCCTTTTAATATACGCGAAATTAAAACATTCCATTATTAGGTATATCATGAAATATTTAAGTAAAAATGTGCAGTTACAGCATAACGGAATTACGTAGCAAAACGCAGATATAAATAACTTGGTTGGGAAATACCCATTTAGCTAAAAAAAATATTCCACATTATTTAGCCGGCATTTTGCGGTGAATTATAATAACCATATAACCCGGTCAAGTTAACGCAAAAAATAGGGGTAAGTAAATTGTAAAGAGGTAAAGTAAATAGGGGTAATAAAATTGGTACGAATGTATGTTCGGAACACCATTATATATTATGAAATGTGAAAAGTCCCCATCGATCCCACATCTGCATAAAACTTTAATCAAGGTCGAAGTTGGTAAATATGGGTTTTCTGCGTTTTTTTACCCAAACGGTAAGTTTTATCATAAAAATAGATCAGATACAAATTGTAGAGCAAGTCACAGTTTCCGAGATATAACGATATAACTATTCAAAAAGTGGAAAAAGCTAATAATATGTAATACAAGTAAAACTATTTTTTATCGGTCTGTATAACTTATACATACAAAATAGTACGATAATGAGAATGTCAATCCGAAAGAAAACCAGTCTCTCATTTTACACGGCAGTGTAACCTTGGGCACTTGTACCTGATATTTCCCCATTACCTTGTACCTTTAAGGATGTTTCTGACCAAGGACAAAGTTTAGTTTTACATTTACATTTACAGTTAAAATTTTACATTTATAAATAAATGTAAAATTGTTTTACTTTTACCTTTTACCTTTTTTTGTTATCCTACCTTGAATCTATGCTAATAACATTTTCTGCTAGGAAAAAAGTGCGTACTGTACAGGGATCTTCACTTATCTTTTAATCTTTATTTTAATACAGTGAATGATCTATTTTTGTCTGACCCAGTTTTATGATAAAACTGATCCTTTGGCTAAAAAATGACGTACCTCATGTTCCCAATCTTTGTTTACAACGTCTTCTACATGTATAACACAATTTTCCCAAATATCTGGAATATTTTGATTCAAAGCCTTTTGTCCTTCGACCATTAAGAGAATAGATAAGTAATGTTGAGTAAGTCAATTTAACCATGTGTCATGTTGCCAGTTTAAAAATTGTTCACAGATTACGCACACAGATTTACTCTAAGAAATGAAGTGATCGAGAAGACACTAACACAGCCCAATCCAGTGGACGGCTAGGCCGACTGCCTTGCCAAACCACACACCCTTACCTTACCTGGCGGAGCCAGCGAGCTGATAGCTGATCATCTTGCGGACTCCGTCATCCTGAGCTACAATGCTGATCCATACCAACCTGAATGCCGCCCAGCCGAGCTCTAGCAAGCCCGGCGAGAGGCAGGAAGGATCCCTCAAACACCCGACATGACACCCCCGGGGTATTACCCGCCGGCGAATAAAGTCAAGAGTGCCAGAAGAAAGGCTCTGCCGGTGGGGCCCATCAGCCAGGCCCTGGAGGCTGCGTAACTTCGCGTGACACTGACCACATTTGTGAGGAGGGTCACGTGAAACGTGCGACCTACGTCCTACGAGGCGGTCTCGGCCTTCATAGATATTAGGGGTAAAAGCGATGGTACCGCTCGGCCCCCTCCTATCGAGGTCACATCTTTAGCGAAGAATATTGGCGAGAAATGAAGTTGATTGAAATGAAGGGTTAATTATTTTATATTTCACTCTCGATATATCCTAGGAGGTTTATTATGAATTGTTGGCCCTGTTTTTCAATAGTACAGTTAGACATTATTGAAAATATTAATATGTAGAACTATCAATGTGACTTTAAATTTGACTTTAAATAGTTATTTCGCAGTGCAAAGTGCAAAAAGTGAAATTGGGCATCACGTCGAGTGCAATAAATACTTTTTGTACGATATTAGATATTAGTAAATTTAAAATTTCATGTTTATGTTTGTCATGATCACAAAACATTGTAATAGAATGCACTCATATGTAATGAGTGCAATAAAAAAAATTAATGCACTAGTGCAATAAGGAAACGGTTTTTGCACTAAATATAGTTCAATAAAGTTTTGCTTTTTTCATGAACGTAGCATAATAAATTGTTTTCAAACATTTTTACTGACACTGTTTCCGAAAAATCGATTGCATACGGCATAGTGGACAAGTTCATCTTGAAAACTACCATCTTTCGAAGGAGTTGTAAAACTGGTATTTTGTGTGTCTGCGGTATAAGTATGTTAGAGATCTCTACCTAATGACAAAAAAATAAAAAAATTTTAGGTAGGAAATAACTGTTTAGTTAATAATAGTAAATATATACTATATAATGTATAAAATAGTAAACACTTGACTAAAGAATAAAGGGGCTAAAAATCCATTAATTATAATTACTGGATTATTAATAAAAACTATACAAACGAGTTTTTATTGCGAGATTATGAAACTTTTTGACGGGGACATATTTATTTTGAATTTAAAACATTTAAAATTAAACATGCTTTAACAATAAATATAGAACATGTGAAATGTTTAGATAAAAATTACGCAAATCATTCAATGTAAAATTGTTGAAACGGTAAATTTAATTGCAGTTTAATTTAACATACTTCCAGAATATCGATATTGAAATTTAAAATTAGCGTATATTACAGCCCATTGCATTTTCCAGTAGTTTCTGCCTATAATGAAATTTAAGTTATGCCAGAGTTTCAAACTTATTTAATTTATACAAGCAGAGATTGGAATTTATTATAATTCTAACTAGTTTTCTGTAACACAACCTTCTTTTAATCTTATTCACGTATTTTTGCTCAGTACACCGAATTGTTTAGAAATGTTCTCGTTTTAACCAAATTTTGTGCCTCCTTTGTCGCGGATAAAATATATCGACAGTGACGGATATGGTCCAAAATATGGCAATCTTCGACGCATTGGTCAAATTACTACATGTTGAAGATGATGAACATAAAGAATCAGGACAAATATAACATGTTTGTTGCTTTTTTGATGCGAAAGGGCGAAGGATATCTCGACCGAAAAGGTCGAAAGTAATAACCACAGGGGAGCAAGGCGACAAATTTCTCGCAGAAACGCAAACATATATCTCATGCAGAAGGTTCCTCGTCAGTGTATTTGGAGCCTGTCGTCCCGAAGAACGGTTCAACTTGACACTCGATTAATTATATTATTAACTTTTATTTTTATGTATTAACGACATCCATTTACTTTTAGCACTGTTGCTAAACTTTTTATTACCTTTAACATCGGTACTTTAAAATGACATTTTAGACAGTGACAGCATGCTGTTCACGTGATTGCATTGCTTTTGGCACCTATCCTTCTCGGGATACTTTTGCCGGGTTTTATAGTTAATGATCTTCATTGTTCGAGACATTTCCGTTTTTAAAGTCTTTTCGCCTTCGACATATGTTCGGGATTTAGATGGAATTGCGGGTGTTAGTTGTTAATTACTAAGTTAATTGTTAGTTTACATAAAAAGCGGGCTAATAAGCGTTTGTACAAATTTTCTATTCTAAGTTAGTAACTATTTTATGGGTCTTTTCTGTGTGTTTTATTATTATTATTATCCGATGCCTCTTTTTTTATTGGTTTTTTAAATGTTTTTTTTATGTTTTAATTGTTTTGATTTGATTTTCATTTTCCATGCTTTGTCATGCTTTAAGCGTTATTTTTTTGTTATTTTGCATTTCTGTTCTTTTTTTTTCAATTTTTTCCATATCAAGTTTAGGTTATTTTGTTAGTGATTGTGGAGTTGGACGCTGGGGTGTGATCATGGGGCGTAAACGTAATTAATTGATGGCAGTTTTGGTGGATATCTGAATTTGGGTGTGATTGCTGTTTGAATTGTGGGATTTGAGTGTTGGTTTAATCTATTTATGAACGGCTGTATAATTCTATTTTCTATAAATTGATCAATTGTTGGGGTGCCTGTTAGTTGATGCAGTGTGGTATTCCTGGTTCTAGATGTTATTCTGATGTTGGTTGCTAGCCGTAGGGCTTTATTTTGTTTGATCTGTAATCTTTTTTGCTGTTGTTTATTTATCCAGGGATACCACACTGCTGCAGCATAAGTTATTATGGGCCTTATATATGATTTATACAGGAGTACTGCTGTTTGCGTATTTGCTTGGAGCATTATTTTTGCAATTTTTGAGGTTCTGAATGTTACTTTCTTTTCTATGTCATTAATTTGTTTGGCGAATTTATATTGCCTGTCTATGTTTACCCCTAGATATTTAAGTGCCGTGATGTTTTTTATGTTTATATTGTTTATGTTGATTTTAGTTACGGTGGGATCTTTCTTCCTCGTAAAGACAACGACTTGAGTCTTAGTCTCGTTTACGTTTAACCCCCATTTTTTGTAGTAAGTCACTGTTTCGTTAGTTTGCTGTTGCATTAGTTTTTGTAATAGTTTTGGGCTCCTTGTCTTGGCTAATGTGGCCGTATCGTCAGCGTATAATGCAACAGTTGTCCTTTGGTCATGTGGGTGTGGGAAATCGTGGGTATAAAGGTTAAATAATGTTGGTCCGAGTGCAGAGCCCTGTGGTGTTAAAAAATGTACTTTTATTGATATTCCAGGAGTTTCAGACTTTTGCGGCCAAAATCGTGCCATATTTTTTTAACGTCTTGAGTAACACCTGGTTACGCCATGATACACCTGGAGGAATTCGTGGAAACCGCGTCGGAAAGTCGCGGAAACCGCGGATTCTGGATTAATTCAGTTTCTGTGGCCCAAACGGGAACAACACTTATTATAACAGTTGTACATCTGTAAATTCTCTACCTTAAAGGTCCTATGCATATTTTTCCTAGGCATACCTGTTTTGGAGATACGATGCGGACTAAGTGAGAAATGCATTTATATTAGCCAAATATCACCCTCGAAATTTTCTTGAAATTGTACAAAATTAAAAACCAATTTCTTTGACTTACACTTTTACACACAAGCTTCAAAATTACACGTATTTTGTGTAATTACACATCGATTGGCCACGCTGTTGCCAAGCAAAAAAAAGCGAGCCGAGCATTATAGCTCTAAGGTGGTTCCGAAATTAATGCATTTTTTTCTTATTACTTATTCACTGTACATAAATGTGTACCTTTTTGTACGTACAATTTCAAATTTTTCTATTTTTGTCCCCATGTTATGATTCCATAATGGAGTCTGCATTCTACCAAAGTATAGTAAACGGTTCGTAGGGTGAAATTTCTTGAAATATGAAGAAATGTCTGATGAAATGGCTTAAATATCTAGTTAGGTTGTTCTACCTCCAATGCTAGTTATATTCTTCTTAAAATTGATTTATTGTATCTCCGTTTTGCCCCCATAACCATGGATTATTATTCTATGTGCCACTTTAAATTTATATAAGATTTAGTATTTGTTTAGCCGATATTAAAATTGTTTTGTTCCATCTCCCAAAATGATTTCCTATCGTGGAAAATTTATTTATTTATTTTGCTGTATCTCCATCTGGGCCAATGAAATTTCACTATTCGAAAAATAATCAGATCCTACTATTCGAACGAGTACCCGTTTAAATAGCAAAACCGTTGTCAGTTTGGTTTAATAACTAAGTTGGTTTAGTAACTAAGTAAAACGGGTATTGACAAAATTGCCTGAAGGCAAAATAGAGTTTTCTATTTTACAAATGACTGGATCTATGAGTTACAGATTACTGGATCTATGAGTCAAAGATATAGTTAAATTACAGCCTGGTACCATATACGAAAGTAAAACATATTATATGCGACAAAGAAAATATATACAACATTTTATACCGGAAAAGGTTTGTAGATGATTTTGAAAGAGGTTTTCTAACAGATAACACATCAGCTCTACTTCGGCAGAAGCCTGAACCGTCAAAGTTTCCGAATATTCTAACACTACACGTACCTACGCAGATTAGTGAAACTAAAAAAAGAGCACTAATGTCAATGCTGTCGACTATGTAAGAGGAAGATCAAAACTTTTACAAACAAACTATACTCAAAAATTTCAAAAATTAAACTAAGAAAACGAAAACTGAAACAAAGAGACATATCTATAAGATGGCGGCTAAAAGTGCTAAGAAAATACAATAATAAGAGCATTAATAAAATTCTATCAAACTTTCTGCTGCAATGAATAATATTTTTGCTAACACTTTTAAAATGTTTTTTTATTTAGTTTTAGTATTTTATTTCTTATATGTGTAGATAAGTTGTGTAGAATATAATAATATTTATGAATCTCGTTGGCTTTGTTTTATTCTACCTCCTTGATAGAATATGTATTGTACTATCTCCACCTCAAATTCATCACATTACATCGCTAAGTCCTATCTCCAAATTTATTTCTATTAATTAAAATTGAAGTAGTACTCGGATTTCTTTGAAATTTGTAAGTTATAAAAGTATTGTAATTCCTTTATTACTATATTTTTTTCCTTGAAAATTATTCAGATCAACAAGAAATCACTTAATAAAACTTTAAACGGCGTTTTCTCCATGTTAAGGTTTGAGGAGATAAAACAAACGAATTCTCGGTCGACAATATATTTAACTTGAAAAGTATAATGTGTTAATGTGTTTTTAATATGTTATATATATATTTGGGCTGTGTGTATTCCACCTTAGATTTCGATCTATAGTGACACCAAGATATTTTATCGTTTCTGCGTTTTCTATCTGTATGTCTGGGTATATATTAATTGCGGAAAAATGTGGAAGAAAATTTATATAACAAAGGAAAGGTAAGTACATTATTTTCAAATAATTTATTTACTACAATTTGTTGTCAAACCACTCCTTAATGTTAGGTAAATATTCCTCGGCAAGCTTTTTCAGATATCACCAAGTTTATGCCTCAAATAAAATTACAGTGTCATCTGCGAAGCTTACAATGATTGTTCCTTCAAAAATTAAGAAGTAGTATAAATGTAATCAATAATTATATAATTATATCAATTATATAACTACTTATAGACAGGATTTTTAATTAAGCTAAATAAGTAGTAAGTTATCTAAAGTAGTAATAAGTTCTCTATATACCACTTCGTTTATTTTTATCTAATGTGTATTTATTATTGTTGATATTGCTTCAGTATTTTTTTAAAAGCTTAGTTTTTATATATTATTATTATGAGTGACAGCAATATGTTATTTAAAACAAGTCTATGTCTAAAAGAGCTGTTTAGTTTACCTAATACAGATCAAAACGATAGGTAGCGTAAATATTATTCGCCTTTCTTTTCCCAATATTAATCATATGCCTTTTCCAGCAGCTTCGTTCGATACAAATCGCTGATCATTTTAGAGGAACGCTCGCAGGAAAAGACATATTTATTTCATTGTTCCCCCAACTCGGCTTTATCGATGTGGCACATAAACTGGTAATTCTAATTCTGATTTTGATTACGTTTACATGCCAAATTTATGAAATCAGGAGAGTGAGAATTAAATTCAATCGAAATTTGTTAGGACTGGATAAAATTTAAAATTGGAAATTTAAGGCAATCGGAAAATAAATACGCAAGTTTTTACGGAGAAAGAAAATCTACGTGGGAGACATTTTCAAATAATTCGCTGTAGCTCTCAGCATGTGAAAAGTTGCATGTGAAAAGTTGTTAAATTGCGTCACAAACTTAAAAAGTGGTACCTACACAGATGCAATTTACTGCAACAAACTAGCTGGGTCAATATTCTGATACTCTTTGTTAAATTCATATTATTTTGTTTGAGTGTATTCGTATTAATTAATTATTCTTTTAATTATATTACCTTTTTCGTTTTTTCGTGTTATACGTGTATACCGTATAATATACGTGTTCAACGAATGCAGTAGTGCTCAAGCAACAGGGCGAAACGCGCACTCTTTATAATGAGCATTTTACCAGATGAGGGGCAAATAGAAAAATTATTATCTCACGAATAGTTAACACTAGAGTCTCCGTTCTTTTTTATAAACTTTTTCCATCAGTTAGCTATATTTCAGTCACATATGTATATACGAAAAAATAATATTTCATATAGTTTTCCGCATGTCGAAATTTTCGATACATATTTCATGAATTTTCAATTTGGAATTCATTTTTAAAATATGTAAATATTTTTACAACTTAGTATACACTGTCGAAAGCGTATTAGTTTTTTGTATATTAATCCAAAATTTCAGATCAATAGTGAAAATAATTTCCAAAATATGAGAAGTTTTATATCTGTGCGCTTTGTTAATGGTGATATATATTTTTTTGTTTGATTTAGAGTCATTTATTATTAAATTTGGATTCAAAATAGTAATCTATTACCCAAAAACGTTTCTTCTGGCAAATATATCGTTGAATTAATTTTTCCTTGTTGACATAATCGCTACAGCGTATTAAGAACGCGACAACTGACATCTCACCTCTTGGAATTCGTAGCGAAAAAAATAATAAGAAACTATGAACTCAAGAAATTATTATCTTTTCAAAAATGTTTCTCTACATCTCTAATTTACATGGTAAGGTAGATAGAGATGGTTAATCTTAAAATTATTATCATTTGAAGTTCATAAAGATAATGTGATAGCCTATTGGGAATTTTATTTCATTTGCTTCCTATTTTATTCCTGGAATATTGTTAAATACGACCGCGAACATGAAAAACAGAGCGTATAGACACAAGGACATTATGTCATAATTGTATAAATATGTTGATCATAGCAGCTTTTCCGATTTATCCCAAGGTAATGAAAATGTCAAGTGAGTAATTGCGAAAACAAAACGTGGTTATTTTATGGAAATCCGACGTTGACCCTTTCACTGGCCTGGTATTTTTAAGACTTTAATAGAGGCTGTTGATACAAGTAGAGTCGATCAGTCTGTTAATTAAAACGAATCAGCAGCTTTGTGTCACAACCACAACCGTGAGAGTGCATTCGGACTTTCCTTCAGTATACATGGGAGATGAAATAGTAGGTCATATGTTCTATTAGTAGCATATAATAGTTGATAATAAATGGTGACGAAACCTCTTTAAAACAGAAGGATCATTTCGACATATTTATAAAAATGGTGTTAACGATATTAGCATACAGTTCGATATTGTTGGAAGTGAGATCTAAAAATTTAAATTTTAGTAGGAAATATTCTAAAAACAAATTTCCAAACCGGACTTTCCTACGACAGCCGATACACGACAGTCGATATAGCGATTTTAAATTTCGTCCGTCTAACCTGTGACGTCACACTGGTTTTGTGTCACATCGACAGAATTATTATGTGCTTTGAATATCGCGCGATTTATTAATAAGCAATGGCCTCTGGTTTTGAAATTAGATATAGTAACTCACAAAAACGATTGAGTATTGCTGGGTGTACCAACGCCAATATAATTTTGTATTTATATTTTAAAACTTAATTATGATGCTAGAGATTTATGAAGGTTATGATCGAAAACGTAAATCGCGAACCGTGAGGCATATCTGCCAGATACCTGATCGTCGCCAAAAACACATTCCTCATGTCTAATGTCTAGAACACCATAGACTCGATTCGGTAGGGTGACGAAAACCAGCGACTCGACTAAAGATAGAAGGTGTAGAGTAACGCAGCGGCAACCCGACTCATCAAGAACCTTCATGCGTACAGGTAACATTTTTAGTAGGGTTAGTTAGATTTAGTTAGTTTGTTACGCCAAATTAAATTATTTTCGTTTTTTGTATTTTAATCATGTACACTTTCTCACACTATTGAGAAAAATGTTCGTTTCCTGGTAGGTACAGTTAAACAAGAATCAGCACTGTTACCAATAATATGTTACTGTCATTTTGCAAATTTTGTTCTGTAAAAATTTTTACAGGCATTTGTGCAATAAAATTATATCTCGAATCCTCTGTCTTGACTCGACATTATAATACTTCATGCACGTGCAAAATCTGAAGGATTTTCCACTTAGAAAGTGGAAGCCCATCGAAGTGCTTCGGTCCGATACAAAAGATAAAATAGTTTCGACGTAGGCGAGTATCATGATTTATGTATCCGTATGAATATAGTAAAGTTTCGTCTATGGACCTTGCTTCTCACAACAATTTGGAACAGGATCATGAACCGTGAGGTTGAAAGCCATTATAACTTTTGTTGGGCATTAAATATAAATCTCGCACAATGTTTTCGAAATTTTCTCGCACACGTGTAGGCATAAACGTTTTATCTAACAGCTACCAAAAGTATATTTTCGCTGCTAAAGTACTATTTTACTAAACACAAAATCGGTTATTCAAGTGGCACTTTATCGCATAGACAAGCCACGTTACTATACAGTAATGTCACTGTTAATAAAATATAGTTTGATAAAGAATAATTTATTTAGTTAAATATTGGAAACATTTTTATACGTATTAAAAGTACATTTATTCAAATTTCAAAAATGAATAACGTCAAATGTATTCCACTTTATTTGTTAGTTCTGAAAACTAGTATGATTTTCCATCTGTATTTCTGAATAATCTTGAGGTACCACTAATTCTTGCTTTTGAAATTTTCAACTTATTGGAGATGATTTTCTCGATATAACTTTCAGCCGCGCTAGAAGAACTCCATGCCTTTCAGGTGGCTGAATGTCAACTCCACTGTCAGCGAGAAAGGTGGCAGATGCATTTGATAGTAGTAGTAAGTATTTTGCAACTTTTTGGGAAATTATTGGAAAACTAGTTGTATTTTACACTTAATGTGATTATCATAAATAAAATATCCATTGTGTTTTACTTATTTGGGTCTCAATCGTGAATACATATTATAAATTTAATATCCGTTGCACTTTAATACTACAGTAATACACGTTTTTTGAATTTGGTATAATGTAAAGTTATAACCAATATATAGCAGTGCAGTTCTAACCTGTTCATAACTGCGTTTTCCAAAAAGGCGGACATTATGAGTTTAAACAAATGCCGTTTGGACTTAAGAATGCCACGTTTCAACGTATCATGGACAATGTTTTGAGAGGTTTACAAAACGAAACATGTCTAGTATACCTCGACGACATTATTATATTCAGTACATCCCTTCAGGAACATACTGATCGTTTAAAATTTGTTTTTGATAGACTTAGGAAAAGTAAATTTAAAACTCAACTTGAAGTCCGAATTTTTACAAAAATCTGTGCAATATTTAGATCACGCAATAACATCAAGTGGAGTAAAACCCATCCCTGATAAAATTGTCGCTATAAAGAAATGCTCTATTCCTAAAACACAAAAAGTTTCTTAGGACTATTAGGCTATTATAGACGTGTCATTCTCGACTTTGCCAAAATTACAAAACCAATAAGTAAACGTTTGAAGAAAAATTCTAAAATTATTCATGACAAAGAATTTATAGAATGCTTTCACAACTGTAAAGACATATTAACTAATGACCAAATTCTGCAGTATCCTGACTTGAAAGGACCTTTTATTTTAACAACAGATGCTAGCTACGCAGCACTAGGTTCAGTCCTGTCACAAGGTGAATTACCCAATGACAAACCAATTGCTTATGCAACGCAAACCCTTACAGAAATCTAACAACAAAAATCGAACAACGATACAGTACAGTAGAGAAAGAACTATTAGCCATCGTTTGGGCATGTAATTACTTCCGGCCGTATATTTTGGGAGAAAGTTTAGAATTTATACAGACCACCGACCATTAATCTGGATTTTTAATCTTAAGGAATCAAATTCAAAATGAGTACGTTGGAGACTCAGACTAGAAGAATTCGACTATAATATTTTCTATAAAAAAGGGAAACTAAATACAAACGCCGACGCACTTTCGCGTATAACAACCATGGAAGAGCACAACCCCACGGGAATCAATATTGAACTGTCGATATCTGGATCAACCCCCATAGTTCTCTCAAGGGCTGGAGGAGTTACCTCAGCTGTCTAGCTGACCACGGTAGAAAAGAAGTGTACAGAATGCCACAATCTACGTAACCCGATATCATAGATAGCAGTGTAGCAGTACCCATTGTGTCTAACTTTATTCAGTTAGATTTGTGCTTTTGTAAGAGCAACTTGCTTTTAATAAAATCTAATTCATCCCTGTGACTTGTAAAAATTGTTTTTAAAACGCCTTTTCGCTGAGCGAGTAAACTAACTCCCTGGCTCTTTCTCAAAAGCTATATTCTTTGAAAACTTTGTTTTTCTAAAGTTGTCGTTTAATATACTATTAACACTTGTAAAGAGTATATTGATTCATTATAAATACAGAAATCATGTATTGCCCAATATTTAAAAAATTGGGAATATAATGTTGACATTGTACATATATTGTACATAGGAAACGACTATTCGTTTCCTATGAAATTTGTCCTAAATCTATATTTAGAACAAATTATTTGTTGTCTGCTTAAAGAGGACTGTTTAATAAATAAATCCTGACAAAAAATTGTGGCTGTACAATAAAGGTATATAGACATTATTATTATTATCATCTTTATTACATTTATTTAATCTCCGCAGTGTTATTAACTACATGATGAAAAGGAATATTTATTATGTTTAGGTCCTTACCAAATATTGAAATACGTTAGCAAACGTTAGTCGTATAACATTCCCAATTTTCTTATGATATCATATTACCACTAATATATATATATGTGCCACCATCGGCTATTCTGTCCTACTTTTTCTACTACCCTAGTACTATTCCACTATTAGTAAACATTCGATTCGATAATGCCAAACCATACATTATCTGTAATCTGAACACGTATATCATAACAGCTGAATAGCAACTAGAATAACAGCAATCGCTGGCAGCAAACACAACGCAATATAAATTATTCAATCCCCACATATAGAGCACATTTTTTTATAATCTGCTCTGAAATTTCAAGTCCATTAACAATTCTAGGTTTTGGCCCAAGGGCCAAACTCAGAAATCTACATCTGAAAGCGAAAATCGGTTTAAATTATTAAGAATCTAATGCATAATATCAGACCATAACAATATAATTTGTGCCAGAACGCAATTGCGGAATAGAATAGAATAGGTTTACTATTATTTACGCTCAAATGTTACATAAGAATTTTGAAATCCAGTATTATGTTAAATAAAACTCAATAATTACAGCATCTGGGGAATAGTGTGATAAAACGGAAACCCCTATAAGCGAGCTTGTCGGGGTAAAGTAGATTACATAAAACATAGAGACAACATATAATATACTGTCCCCTTAAATTTTGTAATAAGGGTTAGTGATTACCCGGCTATTCAGTGTCGTAAATCTTCAAACCTTACTCTCATTATAAGATTCTTATTAAAATTGATTCGGGAGCTGTTTTTGCAGTTAATATATATATATATATATATATATATATATATATATATATATATATATATATATATATATATATATATATATATATATACATATATATATATATATTTTGTGAAAAGTAATCTTGGGTTTGTAGCATTTCATTACATAGAAATAAGCAACTAGACGAATAAGAAAGAAAACACACTTACCAGTACTATATCTGGACACACATACGGAAATGAATCACTATGCATATGAAAACGAACCACTTAGAAGTTGTACAAGTTCTTTCACCTTTCTTGAGGATCTTCAGAGCAGTATACGATTTATTTCATTGATCATTCATACTTGAATTTAAATTACCAATACACCAACACTTGCAGTGACGTTTTATGACGGAACTCATTCTTAGAATACACAAACCTAGTCTACTATTTATATTTGTTCTATTTGAACATATTATATATAAAAGCATTAGGCATACAGTTATCCAGAAGATGTTAAACTTTAAAATGCATAAAATCTTGTTGAACCTATTGAAAAACAACTACATTTTCCAACTATATGCGGGAAAATATTGAATTATATATACAATAGAGTTCAATATTTTCCCGCATATAGTTGGAAAAAGTAGTTGTTTTGTTTTTCAATAGGTTCAACAAGATTTTATGCATTTTAAAGTTTAACATCTTCTGGATAACTGTATGCCTAATGCTTTTATATATAATATGTTCAAATAGAACAAATATAAATAGTAGACTAGGTTTGTGTATTCTAAGAATGAGTTCCGTCAAAAACTAATGTCATAAAACGTCACTGCAAGTGTTGGTGTATTGGTAATTTAAATTCAA